>JBBMKD010055100.1:0-11171 GCA_037834095.1 Argya squamiceps
GGTTGGTCTTGGAAGGGATGAAGAACTATAACCCACATGTTTTTAACAGCAGATATCCCCTGGGGGGAGGGTGGGTCCTGGAAGGGATAAAGAACCCTGCCCCACCTGGTTTCACAGCTGGGCCATTAACAGAAACCCCCCCCTGGGGTTATGAGGGATGGGTCATGAAAGAGAGAAAGAAAAAAACACCTCCCCACCTGGTTTTAACAGATGGCAATAGAACACACAGTTTTGGTTACATCTTGCATTGCAACCCCAGACACCTGGCCATCTTGCCACGAGGAAAGCTGGAGATTTCCCTTTCCCCCAGTGGAATCCTCAGCTTGGATCTGTTTTTCTAAGTGCCTCATGTTGTCCTGCCGTGGAGCAGCAGCACAGGGACAGCAGGGAATGCAGGGGATGTTTATGAGCCGTGCAGCAAACATTAAACCCCACTCCCTCCCTCGCCCTTGCCAGCTCCAATCTCGTGCAGGGCTGTGTGCAGGAGCACCCAGGCAGCAAAACAGAGCAGGATGTCATCCCTGAGGAATGTCTGAGTCTCCTTGGCTGAGCAGGTGGTGAACTTGTGCTTGGCTGCCTTTGACAGCAGTAGTGCTCCATCCCCCGGTGAAAATTAAATAAAAACCCGTGTTTGGAGTCCAGCTCTCCACTGGGGAAATGTGGAAGAGCTGCATCCCAAGCCTGGCTGGGTTTGGGTGTGGCAGGGCTCAGAGGAGCTGCAGAGACAGGACATGGGACAAGGGGCAAGGCCAGGAATTAAAACAGGAAATTCCACCTCAATATAAGGAAGAATTTCTTCATGTTGAGGGTGGCAAAGCAGTGGAATTACTGCCCAGGGAAGATGTGGAGTCTGTCTCTCTCTGTTTGAGAGACATCCCAACCCCAGATGGGTGTGTCCCTGTGTCACCTGCTCCAGGTGACCCTGCCTGGGCAGGGGTTGGACTGGCTGATCCCTTTCCCCCATTCTGGAATTCTGTAAGGATCTGGCTCTCCACAGCAGCTGCACAGCAAACTCCCACCTCTTCTCCTGTGTATGTCTCTGACAATCCAGGCTAGCACCAAAAACGAGGGATTGTGGATGGATGGGACCCCCAAACCAAGCTGGGTTTATTAACAGCAAGCAGTTTCTCAGTGTAATTTCAATTATGATCCCCTGTAATGAGTTCAATACACTCTGCAACGTTCCTATAAAGCTGCCTGTGGGGTGACAGCAATATATGGTGTGATGTTACAGGCCTTTCATAACATTCCAGAGTAATTAGGACATAAAATTGGACCGAAACTTTAAACCACATTTCAGCCCTGTTCTCTCTCCACATACACCACTCTTCAGCAGGCCAGGGCACTAATTCAATATTGACTTCTGGCTGCAGGATTACCATATAATCTAAATGTGAATAACAATTAAAGCACAGCGTGGTGATTAAAGTGTCTCTGGGAATATTGGAAACACGGGAAATAAATGGGGCAAGGATGTGAGGCAGAGCTGGAGTTTAAGGATCTGTTCTGAATAAACCAGGTTGGGCTGGAGAAGTTTTGTGCACAGTCTGTGCTTCTTTCCTGCTTAGCCCTCGAACACAGTCTCCTTTGATATATCTTTATTGCAGGCTCTGTCATATGGAAAGCAGACCTTTGAAGCCCAAAACTGAACTCTTTTTATTTCCTTCTCCCATTTCTATAAGCAATAGTTTGTCTCGGGAGAGGTTAAATTGATGGTTTCCCTCACCAGCTGAGAGGAATATTTCCTTTGGGAAGTTAGTTCTTGTTAACGAAGTACACACTTCAGAGTTTTGCAGGAGGCAGAAGAGCCATGAAAGGCAGCTAAAAACAAGAAAGGAAGGAAATGAAATGCAGAAACCCTTTAAAAAACCCACAGCCATGTGTGAAAACCTGTGAGATCCATTGAACTCGGGGAACGCCGGGATAAATGTGCAGCACAAAAAGGTCTCTGAGCTCAGCTGTTGGTTCTTCCAAAGCTCTGTTTGTGTTTCCCTCTGCTTGTAGCTCAAATCCTGAATTTCGTGGATTTTTAATGGATTTATTCACAGTAGTTTAATGGAGATGAAATGTGAGTGTTGGAGCAACGAGGATTGTGCTGCTGGATCCTGGGATGCAGGAACTGGAAGGTGACATGGATGATTCAGTGATCCAGGATCTGTCCTGGACCCTCAGTTAATTCACTTGTTTTTGCAATAAAATATATTGAGGGGAAAATCTCCCTCTGTGGGTTCTGATTTTTGGGTCCAGCCTGGAGCCAAACTTTGGAAAACCCCTTTGAAGGTGTTCACTGATGACCCTTGGCAGGTTCCAAAGCCTCTGGGCATCTCTCCCTCATCCAGCTCACTTCCACTGCTGAATTGATGCTGAGAACTGAATTTTTATTATTTTTCAATGATTTAAAAACAAACCAAAAAAAAGGGCAAAAAAGGCAAAAAGGCAAAAAAAAAAAGAGATTGTTAATTTCTTCCTGGTCTCTAAGTTTCCCCATCTGCTCCTCCAGATGCAGAGTGAGGCAGCAGTGCATGGAACAGTTCTCATAAAGCACACAGTGACTGTCCAGGGACCCTTCCCCAGCCACTGGCTCCCTGTGCGGCTTTTTTTTCAGTCTGGTTTAATTTTCTGCTTGTGGGATTCACCAGGCAGACTGACTTATTTTGCCCTTTCCCCAATTTTTTTTTTCCCTCCATGTGTCTTAGAGGAAGGAAGGGGACAAAACAAGGCTATAAAAATAAATCAATTACCAGCTCTTCCAAGAAGCTGTTGCAGCTTGACTCATCTCTGTTCCCTTTTATGCTGGGAGAAAGGCAAAGAGAAATGGTTGACATTATTTTAGTTTGTGTTTTTTGCTTCCTCTGCTGTTCAGATATCTTGGAATTGTCAGGATTTGTAGGGGTAGGGATTCTGCTTTGGCTTTCAGCTCTTTCCCCCTTGAATTTCTCTTTTTTTTTAAATCAATCCCATACTTCAGGATTTCTAGGTTTAGCACCAGAAACCAAACCATCTCTATCTCAAGAGGATTTCCCACTGGATTCCTTTTGCAGGGAGTCTTTTTGCAGTTAATGGATTTTTTGCAGTTAAATCTGGTTGGGAAAAGCAGCTGCTCGTCTCTGGGTTCTGTTCCTCTGCTCTGTGTCACCCCTGGTCACCCAGGCAAGGCCCAGGGGGCAGATCCTCCCTGGACATGGGAGGAGTTACCAGAATTATTCCCCACATCAGCACCTTGAGGCTGAGGGTGTCTCTGTGATGGGGATTGCAGGGCAGATAAAAAAAAACAGTTTGAAAAATATTAAATCCTTATTTAGGCTTCTGTGAAGTTCTTTGGTGACAGAGCCTGAGAGGCCTCTGCTCAAATCTGTTCAACTCTAACCCAAGTGTCTGAATCATCCCAGAATCCTGGAATGGTTGGGGTGGGAAGGGACCTTAAATCCCACCCAGTGTCACCCCTGCCATGGCAGGGACACCTCCCACTGTCCCAGGGTGCTCCAACCTGGCCTTGGGCACTGCCAGGGATCCAGGGGCAGCCACAGCTCCTCTGGGAATTCCATCCCAGCCCCTCCCCACCCTCCCAGCCAGGAATTCCTTGCCAATATCCTGCCTCACCCTGATCTCTGTCAGTTTGAAGCCATTCCCTTTGTCGTGTCACTCCATCCCTTAGAAATTGTTTCTCTCCATCCTTCCTGTCAGCTCCTTCAGGAACCACAATGAGTGGATCATTCCAAAAGCTTCTCCTCTCCAGGCTGGACAATCCCAGCCCTCCCAGCCTTTCCTCCATCCCTCTGCTCATCCTGGAGCCTCCTCTGGGCTCTCCCCAACACCTCCAGGTCCTCCCTGTGCTGAGACCCCAGGGCTGGAGCAGCTCTGCAGGTGGGGTCTCACCTGAATGGGGCAAAAATCCCCTTTTTTCTCCTTTTCCCTTCCCTTGTGGGGCTGAGGCTTGGGGCAGAGCAGCAGGAGCAGCAGAGAAGCTCCTGAGCTGGCAGAGAGGAGCCAGGGGCAGCCCATGGATCATTCTGAGAGAGGAGCCAGGGGCAGCCCATGGATCATTCTGAGCTCTGGCAGCAGCTGAAGGAACAGGGACAAAAATCCTGAAGTGGCTCGGAAATGAAAGGCCCTGAGTTCTCTGTGTGAGACAGTGCTCAAAGGGAAGAAAGGGGGGAAAAATTAACTCAACATTCTTGTAACCACTCGAACAAGAGGCAAATAAAACGGAGCCAGGCTCTTGTGTGTGTGTGTGTTGGGGTGTTTGTGAGCCGGGATTTGCAGAGCAGATCCATTATCCTTGATGAAAACGTTTTGACTGCTTTTTGTCAGAGCCCTTCTGTGCTCTAAGTGCTTCTCTTCATCATAATGGGCTTCCCTGATAGATATCCCTGCCATTGCCACCAATCCAGCTCCAAGCTTTATTCCTTTAGAATTTAAGAATGTGGGTTTTATGATAATGCTTTTCCTGTGGCTGGGTGAGCAGTGCCCAGGGGTTTGAAGCATTTATTATTGCTAATAATCCATGTTTAATAGATCCTCTTTCTTCTGGAAGGTGGCAAAGAACTTGATCGATTTGGCAGAGGGGAATTATTTCACCTGGTAATGAAAGGCCCTAATCTCCTGGGCCAGAAAAGGAGTGAGATGGGACAGAGCAGCTCAGCAGGAGAAATGCTGGGGGGTTTGTGCAGCTGTAATGTGAATATCCTTTGCTATTTTGGGCACCTCCCTTCCTTCCAAGCAAGCAACAAGCCAAAAAAAAATTTAAAAAAATTAAGTGTGATGCAGATGGATATGAAGGACCTGGGGAGATAAGGAAAGGTCATTTTCCTGACACGTGCAAGGAGGAAGAATTCTGGTTTGAAGCTGTCAGGAAGAGATCAGACAGGACATCTTGGCCCCATGGCAGAGAATCAGTCAGGACTCGAGCTGGGTTTGATTTCTCCCTGAGCTGCTGACAGTGCCCAGCCCAGGGGTAGGACAGGGAGCTCGTGGAGAGCCTCGGGACACACAGAATTTGATGGGGCACTCAGTGCCTGTCTCTGTGCTCCTCTGGGAACACAGCAGAGTGGAGAATTACAATATTTGAGTCTCCTGGCAAGGGGGGTTTGGAAGGCAGAAACTTGGCTGGTTTGTTCTTCTGTGAATTACAGGATTGTTCAGCTGAAGGAAAAGGGACTTGCAGGGAAAACAGAAATCCTCTGCCATAAACCTGTAACTGCATGATCCTCTTTGGGTGTTCCTGTAAAAGAGGGAGTGGTGGCCTGGGCTCGGCTGTCATGGAAAATTGAGAGGTTGGGAATCCTTGGAAAACCCCAAAGCAATGGGAATATCCCTGGTTCCACATTTTAACCTGCACATTTCTTGTTTATGTGTCCAAAGGAACCTGGGAAGAGCAGGTTCATGAATGACCTGGATAATTTCTGAGGTCTGAGAGAAAGGAGATGTTGGGAGTCCTTGGAAAACCCCAAAACAATAGGAATATCTGCTGGTTCCACATTTTAACCTGCACATTTCTTGTGTGGGTCTGTTCAAAGGGACCTGGGAAGAGCAGGCTCACGGATGACTCGGATCATTTCTGAAATCTGAGGCAAAGAAAGGGATTGTTTTCCCTCAGCCCTGCTGGGAGGGGTCTGTGGTCCCTAAAGAAGGGCTGGGAGCTGTGCAAACCCACAGTCACCCTTTTCCTTGCTCGTGTAAACACTTAGAATCCCTAATTTCCCTTTTAAAGACATTTCCAGTAGGTTTTGAGCTTTGCCTCTGCAGCTCCGTTTATTCTCCTAGTGGGGTTTGTATCCATCTGGCTTTGTGAGTGGTGAATTCTTCCAGAAAAGGGCCACAAACTTGGGAAATTTTGTTTTGGTGGTCGTCAGAGATGCTGCAGGAGAGGAACTGATGGCCTGTGTCAATCCTCACCTTATCAGCAAAATCACCTCAGAATGAAGAAATGTTAAGGATGAGAAATGTTCACCTGATCTCTCAAATGCCATTGCTGTTTAACTGTTGCTTGAGCTAATTAAAATAGAAATTTTGCCCAATTTAAGGTTAACAGCCCTGAATTTCTTCAAGTCAACTGGGAACTAATTTGGGCTCACCTGACAGTTGGATCCATTTATCTCATTATCCCTATTAATTTGCTTTGCATTATGTTTCTTTTCAAGGACTGAACCTGACCAGCTTGACATTATTTTCCATTCCAAAACATGTTTTTTTACTATTTTATTTTCCAATTACCATTTCATCTGTCATCTTCTCCAACCCTGTGCCGTGATGATATCCACAGGAGGAGCAGCAGGGTGAATTTTTCAGGTGCTTAAGTTTGGAAAACTCCCGAGTTTGGAGCACCAGCAGCCAAAGCTGTTCTTCAATAATTGGTTTTAATTGATTTTAAGAGCATCCCCACCTCCTCCTGTAACTTTAGGACTCTCATCTCAGGAAAGGCTGTTTGGGAGTGGATTTATTTGTGCTGTGAGACACCACGGGGGGATGGCAGAACCAGGAAAGGTGGCCCTGACCCCCAGTGAGAACACTTCATTTCAGGCTCCAACAATTCAATACCCAAAGCTGAGCAATATTCTAAAACACTCCAAAAAAGCAGCAGAGACTTTGTACTAAAAATACCAAAGGCTTTCCATCGAGCTGCTCCAGCTGAGGAGCAGTTGTTTGCTCGCAGATAATTAGCAGAGTCCTCAGAGCTTTCTCCACGGCTTTGTGCACCGTCCTGGCAGCCCAAAAAAACCACAGAAGGAATTCAGCAAGGCTACTCAGAACATCATCTAAATACCGGATTAATGACTCATCTCCCAGGCCGGGGGGAGAGGCAGAAAAGGCTGGAATAAAAAAAGCAAAAAAAAAGCTCATTCATTGATAGCCATCATCTGTCTTCTCCCCAGGAGCTGCCTTGGCATTGCCAGGCAGAGGTCGAATCTTTCTGGTTGGAGATTCTGGTGCTTTGAGGTTGAAATTGGGTGGAAATTCTAATTTAGTGTAGTGGGTTTGGTTTGTTAAATTGAGGATTTTTTCATTGATGTAGTAAATAATGTGGTGGGTTGAGTGTTGGCTAAATGCTAGGGTTTATTATAATTTATTATCTATAATATATTTTTATATAGATATACTATGTATAATAAATTATAATAAATATTATATCATATATAGTATATACTATATAGTATATAGTATAGACTATATACTATATAGTATACACTATATACTATATATTATATAGTATATTATCTATTATATATATAATATTGTACATAGTATATAGTATATAACATTATAATAGATATTATATTTTATAATACATAATATATAATATAATACTAGATAATATACAATATATGATATATAATATATAATCTATTATATAATTTTATATAATATATTTTATATAGGTTATTATGTAAGGTATATTATAGCTTATTATAATTATTTACTTTTATTTTTCATTGTGAGATAAGAATTAATAGGAGAGTAAAGTAGCTTTAAACTTTAAAGGGTATAAAGTACTCCAGCCAAGTACTTTACACTATTCACACTATTATACAACACCATTCTTAAAACTTGCAAGAAGGAAAACTTTAAAAAGAAAAAGCTTTTTGGGGGTTTTGCTTTGTTGTTCAGAGTGCTGTTAGGTGGAAGGAGATGTTTTAAGGGCCCTTCCAAGCCAAACCATTGTGGGATTTTCTGATTTTCTGCCCCATTTCCACCACGAGATTGGAGCTGGAGATTGGGCTCTAGACAGGAGCGTGGCTCTGTCAGATCAGAATCGCTGTGAACCCTCAGCAAGGCTTTGATCATCAAAGGGAGGCACAAATTAAGAACCTGCAGCTTTGATTCCTCTCATTCACTGCTCCTTTTTTATTTTATTTTATTTATTTTTTTAATAGAAGCACTCGAGGCCACCTTTGGAAGGCACCTGCAAACACCTGTGGATGTGCAGAAATAACAGGATTGTTTCCTTGCCCAGGTTTGGCCCCTCAGCTGCTTGTAAAGGGTTTTTTTTTCTCTGTTAGATGTGCTTTTATGGCACTCCCTCAGTATTTAATATGATTCCAGTCTCTGGTATTGGCATCTGCATATGAAATGCAGAATCTCTCAGGCTGCTGTGACCTCGGGATGTGCCGTGTGATTGCAGATGATGTGGAATTTGCCTTCTGAATAAACTTTTATGACATTCTGTGAGGTGGATTTAAAAGCAGCCGTGTCGTACACGGGGTTATTCAGAACTCCCTGGAACGTTCCTGGGAGGGAAAGGCAAAACGTCCCACAGGGGACACACTGAGCTCATTTTTTTTTTTTTCCCTCTGTTTAGTTTGTAACAATCAAAATAATTTCTAGCACTGTCAAGGCAATAATAATTCTAATCTCACTTTGATTGTGTTTCTAGTTAGTATTTTAATATTGCAGAGATCAAAGGGGCCTCCATGCAGGTTTACTTGAGATTATAGTAAGGATTTTGTGCTCAAAAAAAGCCCTATAGAATGCAGATACTGCAGACTTAGTTCTTAAAATTATTAACAACCAAACAGTTAAATGATATAAAGAATGAACCAATGCTCCTTAACTGAAATATTTTTAATTATTGTCATTTTAAAGCATGATGAGAAAGAAAATCACCTTGTTAGGCTTTGCTGGCTGACACTGAGCCCTCCCTTGGTGCAAGGTCTGGGGGGGATTTTGTGCTAAATCACATTTGGGACTTGCTGGGTGTTTTTGTGTCGTTCTCCTGCACAAGGTTAAAGATTCCCAGCAACAATTATATTTCTATTCATGTGAGTTTTCAGTAGTCTCAGAAAAAAACCCGTATTTTAATGCCTTTGCTTTGTGACAGAATTTCAACATTCTTTTAAATACAGAAAACCTCAGTATTTCCTGTATTTTTAACAAGATAATTTTTATCTCCTGGAGTCTAATCTGAATTTCTGCCCACGCTCAGCATTGTCCAAGGGCAGTAAAGGTGGTACAAACCTCAGCCCTTTGCTCAGCTGGATCACTCCTCTGTTATTGACATTGGTCTTTTTGGGGCCAATTCACAGCTTTAGACACAATCCAAATCAGAACTTCTGCCCCAAAGAAAATTCCTGTTCTCGGCAGTAGAACTTCAGTTTATTCCATTTTTCCTGGATTCCAGAGCCCCTGTGCTGGGAATTCTGAGGGGATTGTATTTGTTTTTGCTGCCTGACCATGGAGCGCTGTTGATTTTTTAAATTTTTTACTGGCAGAAAGTGCTACAGGAAGTTTCCATCTTCCCAAAGCCCATTTTCAGACACAGAAAACTTCCATTTGGTGATGTGGTGCCACCCTTTAAATACCCCAATAACGACAAGGAAATCACTCAGCAATGCCCAGCACGAGCCTCCATGATTTCTCCTTGGGCACCTAAAAAATGTCTACTCTTATTCTAATTACTTTTTACTATTTCTGCCTCAAAAATTATGGGATATGGAGTAATGTGAGCAGATTTTTCCCATATAATTCTCTAATCTGTGTGTGGAGTAATGCAGATTTCTAGTGACTCGTGTTCTCCCCTGTGTTTTCTCTGTGGATCCCTGACAGTGGCTGCAGTGTAATGAGCAGAGAAGAGCTCCCAAACCAGCCCAGTTGGTATCAAAATTATTTAATCATTAATGATTTTTACTACACTGAAACTCACTGCCCTTTGTCCTGTTGCTTAAATAAAATTAAGATCTTTACTTGCATAAGACCTCAGTGGTTTGGAAGCTGAAGTCGTGATGTTTGGAATTCAAAAGCAGGATCAAACTGGCTGTTCAAGTGCAGAAAAACTGGATTTTTTTCCTTCCTACAGAGACAGGAATGACTGCAGAGGGTAGATTTCATTTAAAAGGGAGGCTGGGGAAAAGCCTTTCTCGCCAGAGTCTGCATTTCTGGCAAACATGTCATTCCTCTGCTTATTTATCATCTCCCCTTCATAAATGTCAAGTGTAACAACAAAAGGCTTTAATAAACTTGTCAGAATTGTTTCATGCCAGATTGTGTGAAAAGGTTATGGATAATAATAAAAAACAAGACCTGAAACAAGCCTGAATTCTGCTCCAGGAGGAGCCTTGGTCTCTGTGCCTCTCCTGAGAACTTTGTGCTTCACTGCTGCAGTTAGAAAAAGGAATTCTTTTGTACCATGCATTAAACCCTACCTCAGAACCACATACGTGCACATGCTACTGAGTAGAAAAAGGAGTATTTTAAGCCAAGCATTTCAGGCCTGATGACTCAATTTGAGGAGCTGGTGACAAGCTCCCTTTCTGAGATATGTCAGATAACAAGAAATAACCTGGCACCTTCCTGCTCACTGAAATTTATTTTTTATTTTGTTTTATTTGAAGCCAGCAAGGATCAGAATAGGTTTTTTTGGACCCAGTTCAGCAAAGCACTTGCCTCAGCGCTCAACTTCAACTGGTTATGTGCAATTTGTTGCTATTTATTAAAAGCACAGAGTACATCTTATCACTGAGAGAGCTGCTGTCCTCCCACGCTGCATTTAATTCTCCCCTCTCCATCCGCTTGCATAATCATCCCATTACAATGGCTTGGGGAAGGAGTAATTGCCTTCAGATGCTCCTGGTTGACCAGTTTCTGCCTCAGCACTCAGCTGGGGACCCCGTGTTCTCCACAGAGCCTTTGGTGCTGCCTGGATTGCTGATGGTTCCCCCAGTGCTCATCTCGAAGATTTCCTCCTGGCCACGCTCTTTATTTTTCGCTTGACCTTGCAGGGGCGTATTCTGAAGGAAATGTTGTCGTTGGGATGCTCCCGGGTGAATCACTGTGATAATGTGCACACAGTGCCCAGCTTGGAGCAGCCATTAGCTGCTGTAATTACTGCTCCTGTCCGTTTTTACTGCCCCTTAATGATTTGTGTCATGCACAAAGCCTCACTGCTGCTCTGGGTTTGTGTCTCTGCGGGGTCTGGGGGGGAAGAGGCTCCTGTTCCCTAAACAGAGGAAGAATCAGGAGGTCAGAGGAGTGAATGTGAGCACTGCTGTGTCTGGGGTCCTGTCAGAGTCCAGGGCATCCCTTTGGTTGCCCTGGAAGGTCACAGACCTTGGCAGACCCAAGCAAGAGGGTTTGAATCCTGCACAGGGGGGTCTGTCCAGAGGGGTTGCCTGGCACAGAGCCCAGGAAGACACAGGCTTTGATTTTAGTCCATGGAAAAAGCTTCCAACATTGAGAGA
>JBBMKD010055101.1:0-11152 GCA_037834095.1 Argya squamiceps
CTACCTGGAGCCTCTGGCAGAAAGCACCAGGGGAGAATCGAGGCTGACCACTGGGATTCTGGGGTTGAGGATATAAAGGCTCCGAGGCCAACTATACTCCAACGGAGAAAGAAATCTTGGCAGCATATGAAGGAGTTAGAGCTGCTTCAGAGGTAATTGGTCCTGAGGCACAGCTCCTCCTGGCGCCCCCATTACCAGGACTGAGCTGGATGTTCAAGGGTAAAGTTCCCTCTACTCATCACACCACCGATGCTACCCTGGAGTAAGTGGGTTGCCTTAATCACGCAGCGAGCTCAAACAGGAAAGCCTAATTGCCCAGGAATGGTAGAAGTGATCACAAATTGGCCCGAAGGCAAGGCCTTTGGGGTGCCACCAGAGGAGGTGGTGACACGTGCTGAGGAAGCTCCACCATATCATGAACTCTCATTCTCTCAGCTAATGAGAACCAGCATGCTCTGGTTACTGATGGGCCTTGTCGTACTGTAGGAAAGCATCGAAGGTGGAATGCTGCGGTGTGGAGTCCTACAGGACGAGTGGCAGAAGCTGCTGAAGGACAAGGTGAGCGGAGTCAATCTGCAGAGGGAAAAGCCATCCAGCTGGCGTTAGCTGTTGCTGAAGGAGAAAAGTGGCCAAGACTCTCTCTCTCTCCTGACTCCGGGACAGTGGCAAATGCTCTGTGGGGGCGGCTAAAGCAGTGGAAGCAGAGCAACTGGCAGCCCTGTCCTGCCGGCTGGGCCCGTACTCTGTGTCTGTCGGGGCTCTGGTTGCCGGGGGCAGCTGTGAGGCGCTGAGGCGGGGAGGCTGGTTGGCGGCTGTGCCGGTGATGCGCTCTGGCGCTTGTGACATCAGAGGGGCCGCGTCACAATGGGGGCAGCTATAAAAGGCGCCTGCAGGCAGCGCTGCCCCAGCACATCCTGAGCCAGAGGTGAGTGCGCAGGCGGCGGGAGGCTGAGCCGGAGCGGGGCCTGGGCAGAACGGCGGGCCCCCGGGGGGGTGGGTTCTCATCCTGCATCAAGGGCCCAGCTGCTGGCGGGAGCGCCTGGGGCCGGGCACGCTGCCACCGCCACCGCCGGGGCTGGACGCAGGCCTTGCTGCCCCCCAGCTGTCTCGCCCCCTCTCCTGCCTGCCCCCAGCTCCCTGCAGTGCAGCTGCAGGGCCCTTGCGCCACCACCTCCTGCCCTCCCAGCCCCACTCAACCTCTTCTCTTCCTCCTCCCACAGGCCATGGCTGACACAAGCTTCCTCGACTTGCTCGTGCAGAGCATCCTCCGGCTCCTGCACATGGTCTGCCCGGGGCTGGGTGAGGCCACCTGCGGGCACATGCAGCAGCACGCGCAGCAGCTGAGCCAGCTCAAGACTCGGCTGCTGCAGGACATGGAGAACGCCTCGGCCTGGGGAGACCTGCTCTTCGCTGCCTTGCAGCACTGGCAGGTCTGGGCGCTCGCTGCAGTCCTCGTCCTGATCTTCAGGCTCTGCCGGTGCCTCAGCAAAAGGAGCCCCCAGCCAGGCAGCAGCGCTGCAGAGGAGAGCTCCAGCAGCAGCACAGAGTGCGGCAACGAACAATGTGCAGGAGAAGGCTCTGGCGACTACAAGAAGCGTGTGTTTGGGCAACTTTGGACAAGGCAGGAGGTAAGAAAACGAGCAGGTTCTATGGAGACTGCTGCGGGGGGGCTTCTTCCTTCTGCCATCGTTGGCTAGCACGATAACGTAGAGGGCTGGGCAAAGGTGCTGACACAGGGGTTAAATTCTCTTGACCATCGGAGTCACTGGAAATACGTAACAGATACTACTTTTGTTCTCACCATAAAAGCCTGAGTATCTCACGTGGATCTAGAAGGAAAGAAGAATTGCTCAGTACAGGGAACTAGAGAGAGAGCACGAGGTGGAGGTAGTTAAAATATACGTGTTATCTCGTGTAATCCAAGTGACTCCTGAAAGCGCAGTGTCGAGATGCCGGATGTGATACCTGGCCAGTTTGGCACAGTGCTGCGGTCACACCTCTCATGACTGAAACTTCAGACTTTGGGGACATTATTGTCTTTTGCCCGGTTAGGTGCAGAGTCGGTCACTCCGTGTGGGTTAGTAGTTGGTCCAGAAGGGACTGCAATGGGATGATTACTGGCAGTTGTGTATGCAGCTTGTATTGTAAAGCCGCTCACTTTGTCCACGAGTGGGGACAAATCGCTACTCGTGAAGAGAAACACCAGAAATGGAGCACTGAATGCTCTCTTCTATCCCTTCAACACATGAACTGTTATCTGTAGCAGAGAGTACCTTGTACGTGTCTTAACTTTTTACACCCAGTGGTGATATGAAAGGAAAAGCAGCATTTCACTGGCCTCGGTTTCACCTAGTTCAACTTGAAGTTAGTCTGTTTGGTAATGAATATTGCCTTAACGGACCTTTTTTAACTTCAGGGGACTGAAGATAGTGCAGCACTGGGAGCATCTCCGTGTCAAGGAACGGGCCAGATTGACACTGCTCATGAGATAAAAACGGCAGTCAGTCCCAGAAGAAGTGCAAGAAAACGGAAAAACCTGAAGGTACAATTTGCTGAAAATACAGTCAGGGATGAAGAGGTGCAGCCTAGTGACCAACCTCTTTTAGCTGGGGAAGCAGACCGTCCTGTGCAGCTTCAGGATTTAGACCCACACTTGTCTTCCCAACCTGTCTTCTCGCCCCCTCTTTTGAGGTCGAGGGGAAAAAAATGTGTCTAGCATTTCCCGAATTGTGAAAGAACCAGTAAGCAAACCTCTGGTTGTCTCACGTTCTTGATTTTTGCTCTGTACCGCTTTTTCAAATCATACTTAGCAAGGCCTTGCCTTTTTCCTTGAAAGTATATGGAAAGAGAGCTTGAAATTAATCAGCTAAATGATTTGATTATTTTTTTCCTTCATGGAAACTAGCGACAAAAATCACCGCTGAATCTGTGTAAGTCAAGAATTAGGAAGCGTTGCTTTGCCTTTAACAAAAGGCAGAGTAGCTTTCTTTAAACTTACTTGGTGGGCTACCTCTTAATTGCAGACTTTCAACTTGTAGGATGGTAGGAGAATTTGAGACGGAAGGTTTGTTTTTGTGGAGAGAAACTGTCATGCTTTTGAGAATCACTTTCTCATGACTTCTTCATGAAAGAAACATTCATTTGTGTTCTGTAGAAGTGTAAGAACTTGTGCACGAGTAATGTTTTTGTTGCCTTGACACAGAAGCTTCCAACTCAAGAGGAGGAGGATACCAACTCCCGAGAGTCTGTGGGAAAGCCAAAACTCAAGAGAGGGAGAGCTGCAAAATCAAAAATGCAGCTGGCTTAGCAAGTATGAAATTCTTTTTGAGCACTTATTTGCATTCCTTTGTCATGCTAGCGATTCAGCTTTTAGCCACCGAACTGCCTCTTCCTCACTTGGCTCTACAGTTCTGCTCTGACTTTCTGAGCCTGTGCAGCTTGCTGGTCTGCTGGGCACCGTTTTCCCCACTTAGGGGTTTAGTTTTCTAATGGAAACAGAAGAGGGATGGGAGAGAAAAGGGCAAGTGGGCACTACTCTTTGCAACGATGGCGCACTCTTCTATCTGTCTGTCTGTCTATCTGTCTATCTAAGGTCTTATTCCACCTTATGAAACCACACTCTTATGGTCTTTAGCTCCCTATAGAATGCAGGAGAAGGTCAGACAAGGAGTAAAGAGAACTTCTTGTTTCTGGCCATGTTGTCCGGTTCCCTCTGGAAAACCGTTTGAGGACGGTTGCCTCTTAAAACCTGGGAGGTGGGAGGGGCTCTGAAAGCTCCTGCGAATAGTGACTGAGAATGCTTGGGACAGTCTGGCAAGGAATGACAGCAGAAGGAAGCTTCTTGATGTACCTTTTCTGCCTTGATCCTGTCTACAAAGAAGGCCATAAATAATTCCTTGGCATTGATTTTGTAACTCCACGGGGTTTCTTTTCCTCTACTAAATACTGTTGGTAATAAAAGAATCAATTTGATACTTCTCTGTCTTTGCAGAACCACAAGAAAAAAAGGTCCTTGGTCACCTCCCCCAGTGGAAACAAGATTCACCTCTCCTTTTGGAAGCGCACTAGCTAGAGCGACGGATCGTCTTGCAAGAATATGCCCAGTGTGCAAGTCCGCAGCCAACCAAGTAGTTTAATTCCCCTTCAGAACTTCCTCTCATAGAAGACTGCTCTCAGGGTTGTACATAGGCCATGTTGTATCAGGGATTTTACTGGGATATCAAAAGAATAAAATAAGATCGCAACTTTAATCAGCTTGACTATGCAAGTAAAATTTCTCTGTGGTATAGACCAATTGTACACGAAGAACACAAGCACTGCAAGAGTGTTAGTGCTCAAGACAGTAGAGGAAAAGTAAGTGGTCCCCCAAAACAGTGGGAAAGAGAAAGAAACTTGACAGGATTAGGACACCTGCCTAGTGCTGCACCATGTTTCTCCCAAATATATTAGCGATTTTTGTTATGGATTTTGTTCTTTTATCTTCCAGCAATACATTGCAGTCCTTCCCTGCCTGTAGCACAAAGGCAGGTGTTCATTAATTCCACAGCCTGTGTCACCTCTGTTCTAAGATCAGCTGTCAGCTCATTTTAGATATAACAATTAGATGAAAACTTAAAGCCTTAAAATCTACTAAAATGACAAAGCCTTATCCCTACCAGTGCTGAAAACAGAAAAGTGCTCAGTAACTCAAAAGAAGCTCTTGGGCACTCTAAACTAGGCTGGTAGGTAACCAGTGTACAGAATTGCTATATGAACAGGGAAATAAGCAAGGGATGGATAGTTAAATACTTGCTTTGCCAGGGTTATTTGAAATTTCTGTAACTTTTACAACAGCATGCTCATATATACTCCTTCTAGGTTAATTGAAGTTTCAGGGCACACTGAACTTTAAATTGCCTTCAGAGAGTTTTAGGTCAGAACAGGTTGCCATCAGATGATGTGTGAGATTAGCCAGATCAGAAACAGCAATGACACTTAAAATGACCTTCTCCTTTGAGAAGTTGTACAAGAGGTTGTAAATCACTGCAAAATTCAAACAGTGCCCAAGGACACCATATATTCAAAGTCACCTGAAAAGCTTTCCTTCTGAATTTTATTCCTGATCTATCAATAAAATAATGTATTTAAAATAAGTGGCACTTATTGTTTCCCATACCAAAGAAACAGAGATCGTAGCTCATAGAATTGTTTAAGTTGGAAAAGCCCTTTAAGATCATTGAGTCCACCCATAAACCTAGCATTGCCAAGTCCACCACTAAACTATGCCCCTCAGCACCACATCTACACATCTTTTAGATACTTCCAGGGATGGTGAATCAACCACTTCCCTGGGCAGCCTGTTCCAACACTTGACAACCCTTTTGCTAAAAAAATTTTTCCTAATATCCATCCTAAACCTCCCCTGGTGCAACTTGAGGCCATTTCCTCTTGTCCTATCACTTGTTACTTGGGAGAAGAGACCAACCCTTGCTACAACCTCCTTTCAGATAGTTGTAGAGAGCAATGAGGTCTCCCCTCAGCCTCCTTTTCTGCAGCCTAAACAACCCCGGTTCCATCACCTGCTCCTCAGAAGACTTGGGCTGTAGACATCTTAAAGGATTTTTTAAATTCATTCTTCAAAAGAAAAACACTCTTCTGTAAAAAAAAGCATTTACTGTTTCTCACTTTTTTTCATGTAGCTTCTTTGTCAAGCCTCTTCACTTCTCCACAGCAGCTATGCCTTAGATTTCTTTGTGATTTATTAGTGGGAATACACTAGTGGGAATATCATGTACATTTTATATATTTGCATTTATTTCCCAGCTATTTTTCATCACAACCTCCTAGAAACCCACAGTTATGAGCCACTGAAGTAACTACTACTGCTAGCTGTAGTTAGCAAGACCTGCCACAATCACAAAGTTCATTTACTGCACCTGTATAGTTTCCAATTTATTTTCTAAATTTCGGCGGCTTTTCTTTTCCCACAGCAGAAGCAAAGCTTAACAAATTTCACAACCGTGAGATTTCCCTACCATTTGCACATGGCAATATTGTAACTTAAATGTGGTTACAGATTACTACTCATGTTGTTTGAAAGACTGTATCAGCTGAAGAGAGTGAGAGAAATATTGTTATAATATTGTGATTTATATGAATGAGACAGATAGAAATGCTCTGTCTATAGCAGCATTTGCATCATGGTTTTAATGCCTCTATCACAGAGGATTTAAATGTAAACCAGACTCTAAACCTAAACTTTTGCTCCAGATGAACTTGCAGTTCAGATTAATCTAAAAGGGTACAAGAAGACAGTTAAAAGCAAGAGATTCCAAAACAAAGCACACAGAATAAGCCTTTGCAAAATAATGTCAAATCTGAACACAAAATGGTAATCTTACACAAGAAAGAGATTTCAGTATGTTACAACAAGCTACAGCAGATAAATACACTGTAAAGCTTTCTGATACAGTCAGCCAGTCTCACAAAATCACAGAATCACAGAATCATCAGAGTTGGAAGGGACCTCTAGAGATCATCTAGTCCAACTCGCCTGCTAAAGCAGGATTGCCCAGAGCACATGAGTCAGGACTGCATCCAGGCGGGTCTTGAAAAGCTCCAGAGAAGGGGACTCCACAACCTCCCTGGGCAGCCTGGGCCAGTGCTCTGTCACCCTCACCGTAAAGAAGTGTTTCCGTGTATTTGAACGGAACTTCCTGTGTTCTAACTTGTGCTCATTGCCCCTCGTCCTGTCACGTGGCATACCAGAGCACAGACAAACAACAGAGACCAGACATATCATAAAAATGTAATTTTTAATTTCTATCAGACTGATGGTTAACTCTGGTTCTCAAAATACCATAACTGCTTGACCTAAGGATACCATTCACGCAGGAAAATTACAAATGAGTCCATCTTGCTTACTTTCCGTCACTGCAGCTACACTGGCTTTTAAACCTCTCACACAGAAAAATCAGTAAGAAACTAACTCATTAGAAAATAGTTTGAATAAAAGTAAAAGTTTATCTTTGATAGCATTGTAGACTAATTGAGTATAGGCCATAATTGCTGGTGCTGAGTGCTTCTTGGTTTACAGTAAGTTTCCTAAGGAAAAATAGCCTTATGTGTAGGGGCACTGTATTCCTGAATCTTCATAAGCCTACCTCTAGAAAGCACATGTACAGTTTTATAACATGAAAGGGAAACATGCAAAAAATAATGCATCATCTTGATCAAAGCTTATGTCCATAATTTTTTTTTCAGACTGAAAAAAAATTTTAGCAGGTTTTGGCAATGATATTTTAGTAGGAATGGAACACACATATTTAAAATTTTGAAAGAGAAGAAAAAAATCTTATTAGTGCCCTCCTTCTTACTGACAAAATGGAAGTCAAAAGAACTCTAAAAATTTTAATGTGCTACAGAAAGGATAAGACCTATATCTGAGATGTCATATGGTACTGAGCCCTGTTCAGTCTGTACTGAAGTCGGTAACTTCAGACAAAAGCAGTATTTTCCAAATTATGAATTCATAATTCCGGCTTAAGTATTCTTTTTGTCCCTAAATAGCAGCCAGAAAACCTCAAAAATGTGAAAGAAAAAGTCAGAGAAATGGGTAGGCAGCATACAGTATAATGTAAAATATCCCAGTTGCCCCAGTTGTGACTGGGAAGTTTTTTGAAGAAATGACGGTAGAAACAGATTCTGAGACTGAGAGATCTTTACTTTTCCACTACACCTTTCAGAGAAGAAGACAGATCACCTTACAGCTTCCAGTAATATATTCCAACAGAGGTATTTTGTGACAAAAAAAAAAAAATAATTTGCTGATGCTCAATCAGCAAATGGCAGAGCTGATTCCCTAAATTCTTAGGTTATTTTCTTGAGGATGCAGAACAGAAAGAAGTGAAGCCGTGAATATCAGACTGTCCCTCAGACTGCAAGTACTTGATGGCTAGTAGCTTTATCCTTTGTTTGTCAGACAGGCGCCTTATGTGAAAGTGCCACAGATGTGCTTTCATCTCCATTAGAGTTTAAACAGTTTGTCATTGTTTATGTGGTATATATATACTCATATGCATTTTTTTAAAACCCAGAAAAGATAAATATGTGAAATCAATAACATATTATCAGTCATGCCTGCTATCTGAGTAAGGACAGATTCTTCTGTGTTGTTTTAAGAAGCACCAGCCTAATGGTCATACACTTCTTCCGGCACCAGACTGGAGCCCTATCATACCTGCACTGTGAATCTTTATTGCATGTTCTGCCCCAGTTCTGCATGCAAATGTCTTATTGACATCAGTGTGCTCCATGCACAGAGCTAGGACAGAATACACAACAGAAACCTACTTCCACAACGCAGAAAGACTATGCAGTTCAAGTGTGTTAACAGTGACTTCCAACATGCACCTCAGCAGTGCACCCACATTAGCAGTTGAATTCATCCTACTTTAATGCTACTATGCTTGGTCATTCAGGACAGTCTGTATCATTTTGCCTGTTTGTTTAGACAATGTATTAAATGAGCCGGGAATTTTATTTTCCTCTGCACTTTAGACAGTGTAGATGCAGGCATTTCACCAATAATACAAATGAATAACGGAAAGCTCCCTCTCAGTGTGCGGTTTGTTGGTACCATTTCTAAAGCACCAGCATCTACAATGTATAAAGCACAGATGGAGGTAAAATTCCTTAGTCATGCAGTTGGTAAAGATTGCTTTCAGTTTATGATAGACCATACTAACACAAAAATAGAATCTTCAGTTAAGCAAGACTCCTTGCTATGTTACTTGATGCTGCAGAATTTATGTTCTAAACCAATAGTCACATAAAACATACGCTCCTTTAACCAAGAATTTAAATGATAAAGCAAAATACAGGCCCCCATAGGCAAAACCAGCTCCTTTATTAAGTACTGAATGAACCTGGAACTTCCCAAAAGTACCAACTAAAGTCTTGGTGACCAAAGTCAAGAGAGGAGGTAGAGCACATAGCAGTAAAGCAGTAAAGACGGACTGACTTGCCCTTCCAGTCTGCCTAGAGAAACTACATCAGGCTCATTTTCCACAGACTCTTAAACCTTGTACTGAATGCTGGAAAAGTTATCAATGGTCCCAATGCACCAGTAGTTTTCCCTATGAAGAGTGTTAGTACAGCAGGAGGTGGAGTTCTTCTGGTGGTGCTATGTAGACTGCCACAAACCAGAATGTGTGACGGGAAAACCTACTCAATGTTAACAATAAATTCATTTGCAGCCATTTACTCTCTACACTACCTACGAGGAAACTTGGTGAAAATGGATGCATGGGTTCAAACATCTGTCACTTCCTGGAGAGTTTTTAGTGGCCAGAAAATTTGTTAAGTAAAAGATGTGGCTCTTAATATAAGTTACCGAATGGTGCTGATCCTCAGTCCTCAAACAGAGTATTAAGGGCACTCAACACTGGACAAGTTGAGCTAGAAAGTCCTTTGAGTTTTGAAAGGATTTTAAACCAAGGGACATGCAAGACACAATAATGGGAACTTGGCCTGGACCTCAAATAACAAAATTTTGAGATCCAGAGTGAGATAAAACTAAGCCTGAACATAATTTAACAATGGAACTGTTAAAAAAAACCCGAAAACTAGATGTCAGATTGAGGCAAATGAATTCTGTTGAATATTTTTATTAGTTTCTAGTATGCCCCTAGCTTCCATCTTTTCCCTTCTTTAAAATGTGTATTCCCGAATACTGCTTCCAAATCTTTACTGAATACAACATCTTTTATTTCTAAAAATTGTTTATCAGAAATTATGCCCTTTATATGATATTTCTTAATAAAAGGACACCAGGTAACACTTTGTTCTTTGAGAACCGTCCATAGCACTTTTTAATCCTAGATATATTTTAGGCATGTTTACTGTTTAGTTCCTTGTAACTCCTTATCCTTGAAGAGTCACAGGACCACCATACAAACCTCTAGAAATTTTCCACTTAGAAACACTTCTGCAGATATTGCATCTATGTAAGAGGTATTTTCTGGTCTTTATCCATGTTTTTATTACTAAGACCATTAGCTTTCTGTCAGTGACTTGCTACCTATCCCCCGGGTGAAAATCATCATAATGGCATCTCTGTGATGTTACAATCATTGTTGCAAACAATGATCCAGACAATATAAAACATAGAGTGCAAACAGAAGTAGATAATCCCTGAAGCCATAAAGATCTTTTTTTCCCAGTAGTATTTTTAGCCATAGCAAATCAAACAGATTTTTCCTATTGATGGTACAAATAAGATTGAGGAACGAAAAGTCTTCTAAATTAAATATTTCGTTTTCTGGAGCTGCCAGGTCTCTAGATAAGCTAAGTAAACCTCATAAAAGGGTACCTTTCAGCTTCTATAAGGTTAGGATGGGAGTGATTTATATTTAGCACACTGTCTGTATTTGATGATGTCGCTCTCTTTCTCTTTTATACACATACATGTATTCACACACACACACTTATATGCAGCAATAAAACACACAGATGTGTATACTCATCTTTCCCTCAGGAAAAATAACACTCATAGTCCTCTGTTGACTTACATTAGACATTTTTCATCTTATGGAAGTAAGTGATCCTTGCAGAGCCACTATTTGTCACGGGACAGCAATGGTAGGACAACTGTCTCTCTTGCATCCTCAGTCTGAAGGTATTAATGCCTTTTCAAATATCCACCTATGCACACCAAGGGGTCAACAAGAGAAATTCTTTCTGCTCAAATAATAGTGAAAATTCTGGGTGAATAATAATAGTGAAAAGTCTGGGTGGCATAATTTAAATTTACAGTATGCATGAGAAAAACAGATTCAAAGTCTTGACATTTTTAATTTCCAATGTATTACTGTTTAATTTCCAAAGCATTTGACATTTTTAATTTCCAATGCATTACTGTTTAATTTCCAAATAATTTTGCTGTTACTGTTGTGAGAGATGAGACCTATACAGCTAATTCTAGTTTTAAACATTTCAATCGGAAATGTGCTTCAGCTCACAATAGTGGTTCAGGCTTAAGATAGGTAATATTTGGGCTTTGAATCCAGATCTTGGTTCAGTTTTCCGGTGTGCATGTCCAGTTCTTTTCTGGGTGTCCTGGTTTGAGGTAAAACAGAACCAGTTTGGACTGGTCCAAGGGCTACTGCATGCA
>JBBMKD010055102.1:0-11147 GCA_037834095.1 Argya squamiceps
CTTCTTTTCTGTCTCCTTCTTTTCTTCTGGCGTGGATTTTGTTGAATTATCACCTTCCTTGTTGTCCTCTTCTTGAATAAAATCGGATTCTGACACGCTCTCTGGGTCTGAGACAGGTTGATATGGAAAATTTTCCCACACACCAGTAACGATTTGTCTGATTATTTCTGCGGTGATCAAAATATTGATTGGTACTTTGAATAAATGAATTATCTATATATTTATACCTTCGGGTGGATCAAATGTATTATCGATTTGATAAATTCCGGCCTCAACTTGAAGTATAAAATCTTCATGCTCTTCATGCATATGTTCAACAAAATCATATAAATTGGTTTCGATTTTGGAACAATGGGGGCACTCGTACTGCAATCATTGTCATTAAATGAAATGTAAATAATTTTTCTTTTTGATGAATTAACTCAGCTTACCTGTGACATCTTCCGAATGATTTACTTCGTGACTAAATGGTTTCTGCTTTTGATCAATTGACTAATAACCTATAAAACTACTGTCATTATACTAACAATGTGAACGCAATCTGTTTTCGTGTATTTCATGAATTTCACATGGTAAATGCACATGGAATTTTGGATCATATTTAATTATGAACTTATTGATGAATCTGAAATTGATATCTGTTGATTCTCGACATTGGATGAGTCCTCGCTTGAGCTGGTTAGGTTCATTTTGGACTGACTAGTGGTTGGCGATGTATCATCTTTAGCATTTATAGAAATAATACTACATTCCAATCGATGAACTATCTCGTCATGCACTTCTAACATGTGATCTGTGAAGTCTTCTAGACCTTCACATTTCACCAAACAATCTGGACATTCATACTGAAACATTAAATTATTTAATATGATTTTAAATAAAATTTAATAAAAAATCTTTTACCTTTACTTGAACATGTGCCATTATTAAATGTTGGCTCATACTTATGACAGTTGGCTCTCAACTAAACTGTCACTTTTATTGTTATTAATGTTGATATTAACAACAATACCCTAACCTGCTTAACAAATTGAAAATTCACTGAGTTCTTCCAGTTGAAAATTTATGGAAATCCTATTACTTTTATATAAACATGTATACACTGTGTGTTTACAGTTTGACTCTTCGCTATATTGAAAATTAACGGGATAAATGAGTTACATTATGATTGTTTGGTTTGATTAATGACTTGTATTATGGATATGATTTAAGCTTTTATATAGAGGATACACTGTATACTCAGGTCTGAACTTTTGTTTTGATTAACATTTTGGGGGTTATTTTCTCTGATATGTTTTACTATACTACTTTTTGTAATTGAGGTAATTGACTGTGTATTTCCAGATGATATCACCATTGTTTAAGTCACTATGTATTCCAATTGATATTAGTTTTTATTGGGTTTAAACAATGTTTTGTAATAGGGTCTATTACTGTATGTTTTCAGATGACATTATTATTCTTCATTATAAGTCGCTGTGTAATTCCGGTTGACATATCTTTTCATTTTAGATAACAATCTTACATAACTAGTTTGTAGGCTACTGGTTGATTCCAGTAACTTTTCTTTCTTTATATTATGGGTGATACCAAATTAAATATTATCTGAATTTCCTTCGGATGATTGAAACATTACTATGCAATCATTTAAATGGTAAATGGTTGTAGAATTAGGCTTGATATTTTTACTTAATTATGACATTTCGATCAGTTTTTGCCACTGCTTTTCGTGTTTTTTGATGTCAATCTATGGATACAATTTAAATTTTATAATTAACAATTTTGCAAGTTAAAATAATGAATCAATCTCTCTTATATATTTTTTTGATAGGTTTACACCACTGTTTTTCGTGGTTTCTAACTATATAATGATTCAATAAAGTTTTATAATTAACAATTTTGAGGGTTGAAATGGTGAATTATTTTTCTGATATGTTGTACCATAAGCTTTGCAAATGGGTAAATCATTGTGGGTTTCCAGATGATATTGTTAACAATTTTACATAATTAAAGTTTTGAAGTAAATAACTGTGTATTCCCAGTTGTTATTAACTTAGATTTTAAATGAATCACTGTGTGATTCCAGTTGATATATATATTATACTTTTCATTACAATTAATGATCTTACATAACTAGGATTTTGAGCTGCTGGTTGATTGCAGTAGTTCTTCTTTTGAAGATTGGATAATACTGACTAGGGCCAGATCTGATTTTCCTTCGGATGACTGTAAATGTGAGAAGAATGAATTGTTACTACTGGGAAATGATTGTGAAACTAAACGTGATGCTTTCATTTACATTTAATTATAACGTTTTGATCGATTTCTTTTTTGAACAATTTTTGCCACTGCTTTTCGTGGTTTTGGATTGCTTTTTTGCTTCTTGGACGAGACCGTGGATTCAATGGTTAATGGAATGGGACGATCTTCGGTTTCATTATGTGTTGATGTATTGGGGTTAACCGTGGTTTCAATTGTTGATGGAGTGGGACGGTCTTCGGTTTCATTTCGTGTCAATGTACTGAGGTTGACTTCCTTTTCCTCAGGTTTAACCACTAATAAATTATTTGATGTGGCCTCACTATCGTTGTGTGAGATTTTTTCCTCCGAAGCATTTGTTTGAGATGGGGAAGGTTCTTCCTTATGATCTGATACTTGCTCTCGCAATTCTGCATCCTCGGGATGACGTGAACTGTGAGAAGTCGAATCATTGCTGTCTTCGGATAAATCGATGACAATGCTCGCAATTTTTGGAGTAGTCTTCAACACAGTCTTATGAGATGTTATTGGTTGGGTTTTTGATTGTTGGCCAGACATACATATTGCCTCATACTTCGGGAAATCACTCCGAGAATAAATAGTAGAGTTGATGGGAGGGTTGTTTGGCATTAACATTAATTGATCGCTTGATGTGGTTAATGAAGGTTGATGGGACACATTCAAATATGATTGACTGTGCATACTACCAGTAGAATTCTGACCAACCATCATGCCCATCATGGTGGCAGACATGCTTAGAACATTACCTAAGCCTTGGGCAATGCCTTGATTCAAATTATCTGATAGACAACTGAAAATGCCGGCGAATTCATTGGCATTTAGGTTTATACTCTTTTCATCATTTTTGGGGAGATTAAGGGGGCGTTGCTCATGGATTAGACTATGGCTTGGCTCCTTAATGCTATGCCAATGTTTCAAGTGACAACGCATTGCATGATAGCTTGGTACCATGGGGGAGTTTGGTCCGCATATACGACATTGATACATTGAAGAAGTTGTTTTGTTTTTGCTGAAAAGAGAAACAATAGATTAATAATTTTTGATAGGATGGTTATTATAAATACTGGATGATTTTTCTCCAAGACTAATTTTAAATAAATTATAAAAATTTTTAAAAAAACCGCTATGATGCTTGAGATACATTGACAGTAATTTTATAAATTGTAATGAAAACATTCATACCTTTGACTGATGATGGTTGGGAGATTTTATACTTGCTGAAAAGAAAAATAATAACAATAAATTAATAACTTAAAATGTTAATCATTGGTTTTCATGATTTATTTTGTAATGATTGTCTTCTAACAAGTTTTTACAATGACTGTTGATTGTTCGGTTATCGGTAGAAGCTTTTGGGGAAATCTGGATCATGGCGTGGTTACTGAGTGACTTTAAAGTTCTAATAACACGTACACACACTTTTATTATAAATACTGGATGATTTTTCTCCAAGACTAATCTCAAATTTAATGAAAACATTCATACCTTTAACTGATGATTATTGGTAGATCTTATACTCGCTGATAAAGAAAACAATAACAATAAATTAATAACTCAAAATATTAATCACTGATTTTCATGAATTTACTTTGTACTGATTGTCTTCTAACAAGTTTTTACAATGACTGTTGATTGCTCGGTCATCAATAAAATTCCTTTGGTCGAAGACACACTGTTTGTTATTCTAGTGACACTTATACACACTATTTGTTGGATACTGGATGATGTTCCTCCAAGACTAATTTTAAATAAATTATCAACTTCTAAATTAAATATAATGAATAATTAATGGGTTTGAAATAAATGTTGAACTGATTTTCACCGTACATTAACTATTTGAATTGTTTTTGATTTTTTCACAAGTACATGTACATGCTATGATGAATGAGAATGAAATGACATTCCATAGCTTTGAATGACATTAACCTACCAACGCTTAAGCCTGGTTCACATGGGTGATCATTGACACGTTGAATAGGCACTTATAGTCTTCACCATGTATTGCTGGTTGAACGAATAAATATATATTTATTATATATTTTTCATTATATTTTTTCTCATTATTTATGTGTACATATTATTTCACCTTTTGAAACTTATTTTTACATATGAATTCTTCACTCTTTTGAGTTTTTATATATATTTTTCCAACCTTGCTATACATAAATGTAGTGGGTAGGGCTGGAATATGTCTACTATGGCAAGTCATAGATTGAATCCAATCAAATTGTTTATTACACACATTTGAGATTCATATGTGATTACACCTGCACGATATAACCAATAACAAAATGCCACACCCGTTTTAACTAAACGGTGTTGCCTTAAAAATAACTTCCTCCTCACATTTGAAAACACTTATAACATATGAATATTTTTTCTTCACCATGATTTTCTGGTTGAACAGACAAAAATATATATCTATCAATTACACTATTTCAATCGTTTTCATGCATATCACACATATATATTTTTTTCACTCTGTTGGGTTCACTCTGTTTAACTATGTTATCCACTGTATACGTTACAGTTGACCATTATTGTGAATTGAATCGAGTCATATCTGGTCTTGTTAAATTCCTTGACTGTTGGTTGTTGAATTTTATGTATACAATTACTTGGAGATGATCATATGAATAATGAGATGCCACACCCACTGATCGCGATTCACACCGTTATTCGTGTTGCTCTTACCTGAATTGGGTTAATACCAGTTGATTAACAGTAAAAAAGAAAGGGGTGGACACACTAGAGACTTTTTGATGTATATATATATTGACTTCAGGGCATATCACCTGTGTTTAATGAAAACACCATCTGTTCTGATTATGTTTTATTAACAATGTTTATTTTAAATGAATTCATTTAATCAGAATTGTGAGTCGGGAAAGACTAATTTAAACTTTTCGTCATCACTGTCGTCATTATATTCGGGTGGCCAATACTCATTTTGAGTTCTTGGCTGTTTTGGTTTTTGGATCGGCTCCGGATTTGCCTTTCTTTTTTGCTCCTTTGCTGAAAAAGGAAGAGAAATATAATTATAAGCGAGGTGTTTTGATTAATTCAAAATGGTTAGGGGAATATTTACCTACTTGGGTGATCGCATGGCGTTAAAACAACCTTTGGGAATTCATCGGTTATTTTGGACTCGGGTACAAATACAATGGGCTTAACGGCTTCATTGACTTTGACACCCTCCTTCTCTTCTCTGGCAAGCTCTTCCAGGAATTCATTGACTGATACTTCGGAAACATCGGTTAAATCGATAACTTGAGTGGCAGACGAATCATTTGGGACCTTTTCATCAAATGTAGTTTCGGCCTGTAATTCGGTTTGTTTGATTGGGGGTTCTGTTGGCGTCACTGCATCTGCAGAGGTTGTATCGTTGTCGGTATTGGCCTGTTTTTCGGTTTGACAATTGTCTGACTTATTGGATTGACCATCGATTTGACTTTCAGCCTGCTTTTCGGCTTGACTCTCAAAACATTCGTCGGACATGCCTTGAAAGTTGTTGAGTTGCTCCTCATTTACTGATGGAGAATAAACAGCTTGCTCTTCGACTTTGATTATTGGGTCACTTGTGACGTTTGGAACCGAAATATTTTGAATATCAGTACTTTCATTGGGAATATCACCAAGAATTTCTGGAAACACAAACAAATAGTTGATATAATTTTTAGCGATAGGGAATTGAAACACCTAAATACATACCTGACTGTGTAATATCACTTTTTTCGGGAGACTGGGTAACTGCACGAACTGAGCACGCCTGATCACTGGCCAAAATTGCCTCTTGTCGGGCTGTGGAGATATAAAAATTATGGATGTTGTTTATAAAAAAATTTTTTTCATGGACACCTACAGGTAGTTGATGACGCCAATGGATTGGTTATTGATACCAATACATTATGACTGTTTGGCACCGGGTAATATCTCCGGGTACTGGCATTAATTGAGGCCTGTTCATTCATAACAGACATCAAGTCAGCGGCATGGTTAATTGTGTTTTGCACACCGGTTGCAACCTGTTGATTCATTTGTGACATCATTGTCACCATCATTGATGTCAATTCGCTGGGAGTAAGACTTATTCCACGAGTTCCTTCCGTGTGACTTGGTCGAGGAACGGGAGTGGTTCCGTAACCAACAGCGCGCCAGGGCTCGAAGTTTGCATCACCTGGATAATAGTGTGTACCGTTTAAAATGTAACCACCATCAGTACGATACTTGTTAGATTCATCAGGCATCAAACGAGACTGATGATGATATACGCGGAGATGTGCCCGCAGAGGACCATAACCAGAAAACATCAGTTTTTTCGGTAAACATGGCAAACAAATGTACTGAAATGAAAGTTATAACATTTAGGTATATGCTAATCAAATGATCACAATGACAGCATTGTGGTTATGATACAAATAAAATAGAAAAATTGAATCGAGATGAATACATACCTGTGGTTGCCGATTCATTTTTCTTTCTTTTTCTTTTTCAAAAAAATTTTTTTTGGATTTCAATTTTCCCTTGTGGATTTTATTTTTTGAACTTTTTTCGTCTCTTAATTGTTCGTTCTCGATGTTTTTCTCGATGCGCAATTGACTGATTGACAGTTTAGTACATGGGGGTTGCTACACAGCGACACCTATGAAATTTAAGACTTTTCGAAACTAAATGTTGAGATGAAAAGGGATATTCATTGTCGTTAAAGTTATTGAACAAGTGGTTTGAAAATTAAAGGGAACAATTAAATATCACGTTTTATTGCATCGGGAATAACGCCGAGAATTGTAAACTGAAGGGGAATATCTCTGAAGAAATTGAACGGTATGATTTACTTTGCTCGATTTAATAAAAAATAATTTTCTCCTTTCTAAAAAATTTTTTTTCTCAAATTTAAAATTTGTTCTCAAATTTTTACGAATTGGCTATGTAGCCAATCTCGACCGTATACCAATCTTCAGGCAACGGCCGGGATTGTGCGAGACTTTTTATGCGCACTGATGAGGGTAACCGAAAAAAAGATATAGCCGTTTTTCAAAAAATTTTTCCTTAACGGAATTAATCTCGCGGAAAGACACGCGGAAGTAGAGGTCGATTAAAAATAAACTATATCCAATCGCTCAGATTGGTGCCAACGGGCCGAAGAGTGTTGGAGAAAATTTTTTCTCAAGGCCGGTGGGACTGCTAAATATATGTTTCTTTAGCCTATAACACGGGTTTTGCTATAGTATAGGACCACACCTATACTTTTCATTACATCATCTTGGTCGGTTGATATTGATGAATGTTTTGGAAAATGCCGATAATTATATATTCGAAGCATTATGTAAAACACTTCGGCTCGGAATCGACGCTCACTTAATTAGAACTTACGTGTGTTTTTCTTACTACTAAATTAACTTCAGTCACAAAATATTTGAATGATCTAAAATTATGGACATACGAAATTGTATGGCTACTGTGATAAAAATATACGCATGGAATGATCACATGGAACTTATTATTGAAAATGTATTAATGTTGACTAGGTTAAATATAATTGCTGTATGCAAGACGATTGTTCATATAAACAATGGACATACAGAAACTGTATGGCTACTTTGTTTTGATTAAGTATACACATACACATGAAAAAAAAAATTAATATTGAGTATTTGAATATAACTGCCGTTTTTTCATGTGAATTGCTCTAAAATTTAACACACATGAATTATCACTTTTCCATATTGGAATACATCTTGAATTAATATAAGTGCCACATGAGAATTCTGTGAGAACATTACAAATAATAACCAACTGATTTATACTTATAATTGTTTTATACTTATAAATGATTAGTGATGGATGATCGCGGAGAATTGATGTCTTTGGCCCTCTCCCAATATGAGGAAAGGGGTATGATTGGAGCACAAAGGGAATGGATAAGATGCTGGGACATTAACGGTGTTTCTGAAAGACTGAGGGATATTGGAGAACATATTAACTCTATTACTAAACGCCTATCGACAACAATGCTTAATATTGATTTGGTGATGTCTGACGATGAATTTCATGAATTTAAAATGGATTGTGAGAAGAGGGAACATGAAACAATGAGACGATGTGAGATGGAGATTGAATGTGAGAACAGACCAAAAAATGCATCTTTTGATGGTGATACCTTTACATATGGTCCACTTAACTACAACAAAAAAGCGATTATTAATTATTCTCAGTGTAAGATTCCTGAAGATATTTGCATTGCTTTAAGTTATGGTCCGAAATTCCTTTTTCCTTATAATGTGAGAGATGATAATGTCTATTTAATAGCAGCACAACTTGATAAATGCATAGAGGAAGTTGTTCCACCTCTTTTTCAATTGCAGGCATCGAGGGAAATAGCTAAGAAACTCATGGACAGAGAGAAGTTTCGTCATGACATGAATTTACAGTGGTTAAATTTCATTAATTACAGAACCATAACATTTTTTGAAGAAAATGATGAGTTAATACCACTGAAATCGGATAAGGGGGGACATGTTGTGGTTGTGAAAAAGAGCTTATATGACTCGACGATTGATGTAATGTTGGGGAATGATGGCTATGAATTATTGACTTCCAATCCATTAAATACACTAATAAATAGGGAGATTAAATTAATGAAAATATGTCAAACTAACTTCAAATGCAAAAATATCGCTCCTGAAATTCGGAGTTTTCAACCAAACACTTTACAGTTGTCCAAATTCTATGGATTACCTAAAGTACACAAAGAGGGTTTTAAGCTTAGACCCATTGTGGCGATGATAGGGGCTCCCGGACATACATTAGGCAAAATCTTTAATAAAATGTTAAAAGAGATTTTTCCGACAACTAGTTATCATTTGAAAGATTCTTTTGAGGCCAAAAAATTTTTTGACAACGTGTCATTTCCGTTGAATTATGTTATCAAATCATGGGACGTAGTGTCTATGTTTTCTAATATTCCTACAAGTTTGGCAAAAGAAATTATTTTGAAAAAGAAGAAAGAATTCCTTGCTAGATTTGGCTTGGGCAAGAGAATATTAAATTATATACTTGAATTTCTTTTGGATGAATGCACAGTGTTCACAGCAAACGGGAAAATATATAAACAAAATAAAGGTTTACCTATGGGTGGATGTATTTCTCCTACCATTGCGCGGTTGGTTATGGATGAGGTGATAACGCATTTGTTGGAAGTTGTGCCGAACATTTCCTTTGTTAGGGTCTTTGTTGATGATACAATTGTGGCACTGGACCCAAAATTTTCTAAACTGGCTCTAGACACACTAAATTCGTTTCATCAAGACATGGAATTTACTGTCGAGAATGAAAATGAACACAAATCGATTAATTTTTTGAATCTATCAGTTTTTAGATTTAATGGTGGATTAAGAACTAACTGGTATAGGAAGTTTTTTGCATCGGGTCGATTGGTTCCATATTTTAGTGCACATAAGGGCACAACGGTTATTGGTACAGCAGAGACTTTTATTAAAACAGTTATCACTCTCAGCGATCCGATATTCTTTAATACAAACAAATCCAAGGTGATTGATACCCTTAGAGATAACAGTTTTCCTGAATGGTTGATAATATCATTAATGAATAAATACTACACTCTCATGAGACCCACTATTGGTGATGAGAGGAAAACACGGGAAGCCAATAAAATTTACAAAATTTTTCCACATGCAGTGTGTAAATCAAGATGCATTAAAAAGATTCTGTTGAGCTTTTCCAACAGTAATGTAGTTTTGGCAGATTCAACAAAAAACACAAAAATTAATCAGATCCGAACGAGAAAGACGTTGACGGGTTGGAAACAGAAATCAAACTTGATTCTGATATCCAAATGTACCTGTGGAAAGAAATTTAGAGTTAGGAAGACTGGATTTAATCAAAGCGCTGATTCCCTATTAAAAACAATGATTACCAAACAGACGACATGCGTTAATGGATTACATGCATTCAAGAAATGCATACCACATAGGGGTCTGGCCTATAACACACAAACGGGAACACTTGTTAAATATATCAAATTTCTACTTGGCAAAAAGGTCCAGAATGATGAAGTAGACTTACCCAACTTTCACCTTTCAAAAGCGTTGAAATCGGCTAAACTTCCATCAAAGTTTAGTTGGGAATAACATGACATTCATTTGAACACTTTCTTGTTTAATAAATTTAGATTGTCGTTTCATATCTTTCATGATTGCTAGATACACATTTATTATTCTTGTAGTAATTCACAATGTATTTACAATACTTTCCTTTTATATGATCAATCTTATATGAACATACTATGACAATAAATATATTTTCTTATTCAATATAATGACTTGTGAGATTTTAAATTGACACATTGTTAAATTTCTATACACTTATGGTTAGCAACTAATACGTCACATAGCATTACTTATGGAATTGAGCTCTCATGTTGGGTTTTCTTGCTCTTCTAGGGAGAACTGCTCCTTTGTTTTCTTTTCTGTTTCCTTCTTTTCTACCATAATGATATTTTTTGTTTGATTTAATTTGGATTGTCATTTCGTGTCTTTTAAAATTGTTACGTACACATTTATTATTCTTGTGGTAATTCACAATGTAATGTTTTTCTTTCTTCTTTTTCTATGATCACCCTTGTATGAGCATGATGTGAGAATGAATGTTTTCTTAGTTAGTAAAGTTTCTGTACACTTTAGGTTAATTCTTGTGCTAATTCACAAGGTATGATTAAATAATTTTTGATTTTTCAAATAATATATCACATAGCACTGCATATGGAATTGGACTCTCATTTTGGGTTTTCTTGCTTTTCTGTGGAGAACTGCTCCTCTGTCTTCTTCTTTTCTGTCTCCTTCTTTTCT
>JBBMKD010055104.1:0-11031 GCA_037834095.1 Argya squamiceps
GAAGGGAGGGAGGAAGGGAGGGAGGAAGGGAGGGAGGAAGGGAGGGAGGAAGGGAGGGAGGAAGGGAGGGAGGGAGGAAGGGTCAAACTATATAGGCTTCAGGGGAAAGTATTCTCCAGAGAAATACAACAATTTGCTGAGATTTTTTATTTCTCCCAGTGCCTGGAGAACCCCCAGTGGGCTGAGCTGTCCCAGTGGTGTCTGTGTGTCCTGTGGCTGTCAGTCCCTGTGTGTCAGTGTGAGCAGGGCACTCCTGCCCCCAAACACCTCTTTACATCTCAGCATTTCTTTCTTCCAGTCAGTGGCAGTGGAAGAGGCAATGCTGCAGTGCCTGGCACTCCTCCTGGGCTGCATCCAGCACTTACACTCCTTCCCAAAGGTCTCCATGCCCTGCCCAGCTCTCTCTGAGTGAGGAGCCTCCTCCAGTTATGTGTTTCACCTTTCCCTAAGCAGATGAGTGTGCAGTGTTTCCCTCAGGCAGGGTTTGCTAAGAGCTGCCAGCACCAAAACAAAACCAGAGACAAGAGTTCAGCATTAGGTTTTTATCTAATCCTTACGTGCCTGTGAGGAATGTGCCTTGAATTGCAGCTTGGGCACAGTTGTAGTGAGTTATTTTGGTCTTTTGCTTATCTGGAACTTGAAGAGTTGAAGTAAATTGCCTGTTTTGGTCATGATTTTCAGAAGTTTTGAAAAGCAAACACTTGGATGGGGAAACATCCCTACACATCACTGTAATCTGTGACTGCAGGGAGGAGAGAGGAGTTCCCTTCCTCTGCCCAGTCCCCCAGGGTGGGGTGAAGGGAGGAATTGTCTGCCAAGGCCAGAGCAGAGGCTTTGGGAGCTGGGGAGTGGGGCAGGAAAGGGTTACTCTGGAAAAGCCTCAGAACTGCAGCATCCTTTCCTCTGGGATCAAATGCTCTGCTTGTCTCAAGAGAGAAGATCTGATGGAAACCTTGCATTGTAATCCCTAAATATTCCAACTCCTGTTGTCTTTCTGTCAAAAAAACCACAATCTGGCCCAAAACCACTCCATTTCTACCATGAAAGTTTTTGACTTGGCTGTATACAGTGAATATTGCTCTGCTCTGTGAAATGCTGTCATTCCTATTTAACATTCTGAACGTGGCTGTTGTAACACCTCAAATCCTCCTCGTTGCTCTGTTTGGATTTCAATGCCAGGGTAACAATTTCTGTGCTTTTAAGCTGAGGCATTCCTTGTCCTGCAGCCCAGGAACCAGCAAAAAAAGCCTTGGGAATTGCAGGACAGGAGTGGGAGCTGTGTCTGTGCAGGATGATGAGTGTAGGGCTGTGCTCAACATCCAGCTGGAAATTTCTTGGCTGCTGAAGTGTTTTCAGAATTTTGTTCAGAAAAACTTCCAGAAAAGTTTCCAGAACTGTGGGAGATTCTCTTCCTCCCCCATCCTCCTTTGGCAAAGCAGTGGAGCATCTCTGTTCCATGAGATCTTTGATGATTCCACACCTTTGTTTCCTCCTGCCTGACCCCAAAAGGATGTAGGTGGGATTTTTTTCATCTCCAAAAAATGCTCCATCCAATGCCAGCACTATAAACCAGGTTTGATTTTCTTAACACACACTTGTGTCACAGCAAAATCCTCTCACTGACCCAGCACAGCAGCTTGGCTGTGTTCAAATGGCTGTGGAAGACTTAAATGATTATTAAAAGGCCTCTTTAATCCAACTTCCCTGAGAACTGATTCTCTCTTCAATGATGCTGAGCTCAATTTTTATTGAATTTAAAATCCAGGAGCATTAATGAAATAAAACTGAGACCTTGGGCCGCAAGGATCAGCTTCTCTTTGAAACTTCCATCCCTGTTTCCACTGGAGTTTTTTTGTCTCTGAGGCAATTTGCTCATTTTCTCAGTGCATGAGGAGTTTTACATGAAATTTCCTGTGGTTTGTAGATTGTGAATTGCTGAAAATCCATCCAAATCCTTCCAAGATAAACTGTTTCAATTTCACCTGTGCCGTATTTTCATGAAAAGATTCCAGTTTTGAAGTGAACTATTTTCAGTGAAAATCCTCAGTGCTCATAGGTTTATTTTCCTTTTTTCTACTGTAGTGCTGAGGAGTTCAGATGCAAAATTCCAGGTTATGCAAAGAAATTCCACTTAAAAGCTGGATTTGTGTTAATAGGTGTTAAAGCAGAGAACAAATCTTGAGGAAAATATTATGGTAGAATTATTATTATTTATATTCTAATATTTTCAGACAATTGAAGAAAAAATGATTTATATATGAATGAATACTCTCTGTACCATGATTCATCCCAAAGAAATTCCTTCAGGATTCCAGTCTCCTGTGTATAAACCAGCCCTGAAGGTTCTTTAGTCAATCAGCATTTAATTAATAAATTAAATCTGCTGCTAAATTAATTAATAAATAATTAATTAGCAGATGAAACAGGTTAAGAGTTGCTGTTGTGAGAGCTCAGAGGGCAGATTGGTGTATGGAATTTAATAAGTGACTTCCATAAGCCAACAAACAAAACAGAAGTGACTGTTCAGGTTGAGCTTTGTCCATTTTCCAGAGTCCCATTTAAAAGTTTTCTTTTTATCCCTTTAATAGATAAAAATAGAAGACAGGAGGTGGTTCAGGGACCCTGGGAATGAACCTGGAATTCCTGCATTGGGCAGGAGTGTGAGTTTGGGAGATCCCCAACCTCTGCCAGGTGTTGTCCCCTCACAGGGAACTCTTTGGGGTCAGTTGTGGTTCACAGAGTGGATGTTTTCACCTGTCTGCCTTTCCTTAATCCAGGAGCTGAGAGAAATCCATAACAAACAGCAGCTCCAGAAGCAGAAGAGCTTGGAAGCTGAGAGGTTGAAACAGAAGGAGCAGGAAAGGAAAACAGTGGAGCTGGAAAAGCAAAAAGAAGCTCAGAGGTAACAAACTGCTTTGATGGAACCCTAAATGTCACACCTGCCCAAAACTTAAAAATTCCTGTCAGCCCAAAACTTCCAGGGATGCAGATGAGATCTCTGTCCCCTAGTGTCACCTTTCAGTGCTTGGGAAGTGGATTGGGTGGACAGCAGCAGCAATTTCCCCATGGAAAGGGTGCTCAGGCCTTGGCAGGGGCTGCCCAGGGAGCTTTGCAGTGCCCATCCCTGCAGGTGTCACCTGGAGGTGGCACTCAGGGCTCTGGGCTGGGGACAAGGTGGGATTTGATGTTCTGGGAGGGCTTTTCCAGCCTCAGGGATCCTGAGATTCCATGGATTAGTTTTTTCCTCACCCTGTTTTTGGTCAGGAATTCACACTGTCCTTGGACAAAGTCTGTTCTTTGTGGCACAGGGAGCAGCTGCTTCTCAGGCATTTGTCTCCAGTTCTGAAGAAATTCCAGGGGTGAAATAGGCCATGGAACAGACTGGAGCAATCTGAACATCCTTCAGATCTCCAGAGTTATCTTTACTGGGGCAAATTGTTTCCAGCAGAGAATATTTATTCATTTCTTGATGCCTTGTCCTCTGGTGGAGGGGAAGGACTTGTTAACTCTGGCAGTTGGAAATGGGAAATACTCCCAATAATTCTCTGCAGTGCTGTGTAAAACTTGCAAACACTTCTCCTCCTTGCCCCTCAACATGAGGATAAGGATGGACAGATGTTCTGATTCCTGCTTTTCTCTTTCTGATTTGGCTGTTTGGAGTCTTTCCTTGGGGTTGGATCTTTAAGGTCCCTCCCAACCCAAACCCTTCCATGAGTTTGTGATTTCTGGGAATCATTCCCACTGTAAGGAGATGCTGGGGAGTGCTTGATAACTCCCCAAAACAAAGTTAGGGCACAGAAAAGAGGATACTTGGGACTGGAGATGACCCCAAAGCTTTGGTGGCTTTGGTTTGGGTGGCTTTAACCCCCCATTGTCCCCCAGGAGGATCCAGGACAAACCACGGGGACAGCCGGAGGAGGAACCACAGTGGCAAAAAAAAATCCAGGAAGATGACAAGCAAAAAAGGGAAGAACTCCCCAAGAAGAAGGAAAGTGAGGATAAGGGGAAGCAGGAGATGCAGGAGAAGCTGAGTAAACTCTTCCAGCCCCACCAGGAGCCCAACAAGCCTGGCCAGGCTCCGTGGTCCAATGCAGGTAGGGTCCAGTGCTCTGGGACAGCTCAGTTCTCTTTTCTTCTCCCATTTAACACAGACCAAGGTGGTGTTCAGGGCTGGATTGTGAGTCTGGTTAAAGTAAATAATGCCTGGGCTGAGCTCCACACTCCAAAAATGGTTCTGTTAGGCAATTCTTGCCCAAAGGTTGGTGTTGAGCAGAAGGGAAAGCACAGCTCTGAGACTGCAGGGCAAGGGAAGGGGGAATCTCAGCTGGAAGGGGCTGAAGGGATGCAAGATGTCAAAAACCAGGTTTTATTTGGTGTAGTTGGTTTTTATTTTGGTGTAGTTTTTTATTTTTTCTGTAGTTTTTGTTATTATATGCCTTGGGATTTTTCAGAGTAGGAACAATATCATTTAGTCACCCTTTTCCCTTCCTGCCTTCCTTTGTTCACTGGACCTGAAATCTAAGATTTAATCCCCCTTTTTCTGCTCCCCACACAGTCACTTTTCAGCTGAGAGCTTTTTCTTTGTCTCCTGATTTTTGTATTCTTTTTTGTATTCTTTTTTTTTGTATCCTGATTTTTGCCTGTATTGGGAATCCTCCTTCCCCTAAAGTGGCTTGGATCCACACAAGAACTGTTTGGGGGATGTAAAACTGGTTGAAATATTTGTCCAAAATGATTGCATCACCTTTTTTATGACTAAATCCTGCCCAGAGGGGCTGTGGACTCCCAGTTCTGGCAGTGCCAAGGCCAGGTTGGACACTGGGGACAGTGGAAGATGTCCCTGCCATGGCAGGGGTGGCACTGGGTGGGCTTTAAGGTCCCTCCCAAGCCAGGCCATTCTGTGTTTCTGTTGTTTAGAGGAGAAAATAGTAAGAAACTTGTATTAAAATAATCAATTTTTATATTTCCCATGTGTAAAAAAGGGGATAAGGTACTTCTGCAGACCCTGCCAGGTTTGGTGATTCCTGTCTCCACTTCCACCCCATTTTCCCAAGCGTTCCAAAATGAGCTGGTTTGATTTCTTCTCTCTGTATCTGTGTGTTTGTTTCCTTTGCTCAGAGAAAGCTCCTCTAACCATTTCTGCTCAGGAGGATGTAAAAATAGTGTATTACAGAGCTCTGTATCCTTTTGAATCCAGAAGCCACGACGAGATCACCATCCAGCCTGGAGACATTGTCATGGTAAGCTGGGATTGGGATATTCCCTGGGGAAATCCTCCAGGGTGATTTCAAATTTATATTTCAAATTTAGATGGCAATATAAATGAATATTTATATATATATTCATTAAGCTAACACATTAAAAGCACAAAAATATAAGGCCTTGGTTGACACTGATACATAATGAATAGTAGTCCCATCAAAACATATTAAGAAAAAAATCTATTTCTATTACTAATATAAAAAGAAATACTAATAAATACTAATAGATTATATTACCAATATAATACCTAATATATAATATATAATATATAATATGTAATATGTAATATATAATATAATACTATATCTAATATATAATATATTATATAATAATATAATATAATAATATATAATATATAATAACGTATATAATATATTATATAATAATATATATAATATATTATATATATTATCTATTATCTATTATCTGTTATCTAATCTATAATATATAATATACATATATATTATATAGTATATAGCATATAATACATAATACATAATATATAATATATAATATAATACAATATATAATATATAATATATTAGATAATAGATAATATATATTATCTATTATCTATTATATAATCTATAATACATAATATATAATATACATATATAATATATAATATACATATGTATTATATAGTATATAATATACATATAATATAATATATAATGTACATATAGTATAATACATAATATACACATAATGTAATCTATAATATGAATTACTACTATATTATTAACATAAAATAATTTTAAAATCACAAAATTTTACTTTAATAAAAACTAATATTAATCTAACTGAAAATAAATTTAAAAACCCACCCTATTGTGACTGGCCCAAAAACCCCATACATTCTAAACATAAACTACCTCCAAAATAAATATTTCAAAACCCCCCCCAAAAAACTCAGGTGGGCATTTAAAATAACAACTATAATAACAAAAAAATATTAAACAATTAAACACCTTGCCTGGACTATCAGAGAACGCATCTTTAAATCCCAAAAATTTGGTTGCAGGTGTATGGATAGGGAATAATTCCCAATTTTTCAGGTTGTGGTCAGTGTGTTGTGTCAAACTCTGAAGCAAGGTTTGCTTTTGTCTCTCTAAGTTACAATTCCCTGGTTAATGACTGCAGGGATTAAGTGGATATTAATCCTAATTAATCATTAGCATGTTCTTAACATGCAGAATGAAAATTCCTGGGGGAATTCTTAAATATTGTTATAATAATATATTTATTATTTATTATATTTATTTTATTATAGTTATTTCATGCTTAAATATTGTTATAATAATATATTTATTATTTATTATATTATATTTATTTAATTCTTAAATATTGTTATAATTACTGGGGGAAATGCATTCCCAACAGTGTTCTACCCAACAAAATTGATTTTAAAAGCTTTGACATTTTAGTAACAGTGGATTTTGGAAAAATACACTTTGTAGACACCCCTTAATAATAATAATAATAATAATAATGATGATGATGATGATGATGATGATGATGATGAACCTTCTGGGGTTGGTTTGTCTTTTTATTTATGGGATGTTTGTGACCTTGGAATGGGCTTCTGGAAAATCCAGAGTGAATCCTGGTGTCACTGCTGAGGACTCTGAGTAAGGATACAACAGGTTGTAAAGGTGGAAGTGGTGTTGGAGAGGAGACTCTGGAGGGAAATGCTGGCATGCCTTGTTCTCCTGGGAAATAGGGGAAATTCAAACCTTTTGGGAAAACTGGGATTTTAACAAGCATTTAATACATTTTAATAGAGATTTGCAGTGAAAATAATATTTTTTCCCTCACAATATGTGGTTCTCAGCAGTTCTGCACATATTTATCCTTGTTAATGTGGGGAAAATAACATTTTTCCTCAAAATATGTGATTCTGAGCAGTGCTGAAATAATTTTTAAATGGATATTTGCAGGGAAACAACATTTTCCCCAAAATACACAATCCTAAAGGGCACTGAAATAATTTTTATAGAGAGATTTGCAGGGAAATAACATTTGCCCCCCAAAATACACAATTCTAAAGGGCACTGAAATAATTTTTAAAGAGAGATTTGGAGGGAAAATAACATTTTCCCTCAAAATATGTGGTTCTCAGCAGTTCTGCACATATTTATCCCTGAAATAATTTTCAAATAGATATTTGCAGGGAAACAACATTTTCCCCCCAAGACAATCCTAAAGTGCACTGAAATAATTTTTAAACAGAGATTTGCAGGGAAATAACCTTTTCCCCCCAAAATACACAATTCTAAAGGGCACTGAAATAATTTTTATAGAGATTTGCAGGGAAATAACATTTTCCCCAAAAAACACAATCCTAAAGGGCACTTAAATAATTTTTAAAGAGAGATTTGCAGGGAAATAACATTTTTTTCCTCAAAATATGTGGTTCTAAGCAGTTCTGCACATATTTATCCCATATTTATCCCTGAAATAATTTTTAAATAGAGATTTTCAGGGACATAACACTTACCCCAAAATACACAATTGTAAAGTGCACTGAAATAATTTTTAAAGAGAGATTTGCAGGGAAATAACATTTGCCCCCCAAAAAACACAATCCTAAAGGGAACTTAAATAATTTTTATAGAGAGATTTGCAGGGAAACAACATTTTCCCCCCAAAATACACAATTCTAAAGAGCACTGAAATAATTTTTAGAGAGATTTGCAGGGAAACAACATTTCCCCCCAAATTACACAATTGTAAAGAGCACTGAAATAATTTTTACATAAATATTTGCAGGGAAATAACCTTTTTCCCCCAGAATACGTGATGCTAAGGAGATATTTCCCACAGAGACTTGGAGACCACCTTTGTTACCTGTTGATTTTGGGCTGGATTTTACCCCCCTGAGCCCCAGCAGGGTCACTCCTCTCTCTTGCCTTGATTAAAGTGATTTTAACCATAATTCAGGCAGGTTCCTGGGGGCTCTGCTGCCCTGCAGGGAGGGTTTAAAGGGCTGCTGTGTGCTCAGTGCTGAGCTGTAACCTTTGCTGTGCCTTGCTTTGCATCCCTGCTTGCCCTGGAGGTGAAAAGGGAGTGGGTAAGTGCTGCCAGGGCCATCTCCAGAGTTTGTTCCTTGGGTTTGAACCCCCACCAAGGGGTCAAATTAACAAGTCAAAAGTCATTCAGACACCCTGGACCAGGGTTTGCTTTTGATGCTGCTTCCTCAGCCCTCCCTGTGTTTGTCCTGTGGATGCAAAGGTCCCAGTGATGCCTTTTTTCATTGGAAAAAAGCAATTTGCAAGCTCAGGGTTAAGGTGAGGTTGACTGGTGACATCAGTGCTGGGAGCTCCTTGTCCCATCAAATCCCTGTTCCCTGCAGATCTGTCCTCACATAAATGGAGCTTGCCCACCCTGGAACTCAAATTCTGACTCATTTTGGACCAGTGATCCTGTCATGGAGCAGGCAGGAGGGAAATAAAACCAACCTGCCACTTGCTGGGGGAGAATTCACTGTTCAGGTGGATATTTAAAGCCTGATTGTATTATAGAAAAAAAAATCTGGGATTGTTGTTGGGACTTGTGGATGGTGGGTGTAAAAATTTAAGGAAACTGGAACAAAATACCTTAAAAAAGAACCAGGGAGGAGGAGAAGGATTTATCCAGGAAGGAAAAGGATTTGCCAGTCTGGGGAGGGCTCTGTGGCACCCCTGGATCTGGTGCCATGCATTACACAATTTGCCTTTTGAATTCTCTCACTTTAATTATCTTATCCCTTCAGTGTACTTCAAGTTTCTTTCACTGTAAGTTCAGATTGATTTTAATCCTGGCTTTTGTGTGGGAACAGATATTCTTCCCTGAAAAATCTACAAGGAATTCTAATGACAGTTTCTCATCAGTTTTTTTTAGTTATTGATTGTTGCAGTTGGAAAAGCACTCCTTTGTGATCCACAGGATTAAGGAGTTGTCAGCTGTGGCTCTAAAGTACAGTTGAATAAATAAAACCAACCTCCCACATGCTGTAATTCACTGTTCAGGTGGACATTTAAAGCCTGGTTGTATTTTGGAAAAAAAATCATCTGGGATTGTTGTTGGGACTTGTGGATGGTGGGTGTAAAAATTTAAGGAAACTGGAACAAAATAGCTTGAAAAAGAGCCAGGGAGGAGGAGGATTTATCCAGGAAGGAAAAGGATTTGCCAGTCTGGGGAGGGCTCTGTGGCACCCCTGGATCTGGTGCCATGCATTGCACAATTTGCCCTTTTAATTCTCTCACTTTAATTATCTTATCCTTTCAATTTATCTTATCCTTTCAATCTTATCCTTTCAACAAGTTTCTTCCACTGTAAGTTCAGATTGATTTTAATCCTGGCTTTTGTGTGGGAACAGATATTCTTCCCTGAAAAATCTACAAGGAATTCCAATGACAGTTTCTCATCAGTTTTTTTTTTAGTTATTGATTGTTGGAGTTGGAACCAATCTTCTTTGTGATCCACAGAATTAAGGAGTTGTCAGTTGTGGCTCTAAAATAGAGTTTAATAAATAAAACCAACACTTTAATTCACTGTTCAGGTGGACATTTAAAGCCTGGTTGTATTTTGGAAAAAAATAATCTGGGATTGTTGGTGGGAGTTGTGGGTAGTGGATGTAAAAATTTAAGGAAATTGAAACACAATGCCTTAAAAAAGATTCACAGGAATTTCTTTAAAATTTCAAATTTTTGGTACTGCAAAACCAGGTGTGACTTGTATTTTAGGTGAAGAGGAAACCAGAGCTGATACAAATTATAAAGTTTAAATTATCCTTCAAAGTGCCTTGTCATGAGTGTGCATAGAGAACTTTACTGGGGTGAACAAGCAGAGATCTGAGTACCCTCACAGGCAGCTTTAGAATTATTGCAGCCTCAAATCCTCTCCTGAAGAAGCATTAATTGGATGCCTCTAAAACCTTTTGGTTGTTTTATTTTTTCCTGATGCCTGAAGAATCCCAGAGCTTTCTCTTAGCCTGTGGCTCACCTCAAAGATGCTCTTTTTGGAGCATCTCCAGGAGCCAGATTTGCCTTTCCAGTGGGATTTGTTTCCTCTGTGTGTGGTGCCTGCAGTTCCTGCCCCTGAGTCTGGCTGGGCTGACTGATCCCTGTGTGGATGATTCAGCTTTAATCCCTTTTCCCCACATCCCTTCCCTCTCCCATCCTGCTGCTTCCCCATCTCTGCTGCAGTGGGAATTTTGCTCTGCACTGCAGGAAAAGCTCATGGAACTGGTCAAGCACAAAGTGCCTTTATTTCTGGGATTGCCTTGGGCTGCCAGGGGCTGAGAGATGAGGAGGGGGACCCAAAAATGCAGGAATTGGGGATTGGTTTGCAGCAGATAGGGAGGGTGGGTGCAAATTCCAGTGGGAGCCAGAGACAACAAATGGCCTGAGGAGTTTGTCAGCAGCTCCTCTGAGGATCCAGGGACAGGGATCCATCCTTGCCCTGAGCTGATCCCACAGTGTGGGCAGCAGGAAAGGGATTGGGGTCAGGAAAAGGGATTGGGATCAGGAAAGGGATTGGGGATCAGGAAAGGGATTGGGGGTTAGGACAGGGATTGGGATCAGGAAGGGGAATGGGGGTCAGGACAGGGATTGGGATCAGGAAGGGCAATGGGATCAGGAAAAGGGATTGGGGGGCAGGAAAGGGATTGGGGATCAGGAAAAGGATTGGGATTGTGCCCCTGGGCCCCCTCAGGTGAGGCCCCACCTGGGGAGCTGCCCCAGCCCTGGGGCCCAGCCCAGGGAGGACGTGGAGCTGCTGGAGAGA
>JBBMKD010055105.1:0-11008 GCA_037834095.1 Argya squamiceps
ATGCCTAACTTCTGGAGTCTATAAATACCTGTACTAACATTAATAAAGCGGAAGGAATCACATAATCAATCATATTGTTTGTTGTGTCTTTCCCTCTCGGCAAACAGCAAATAGCAATCGACAAATAGCAATTGGCAAACAGCAACAGGAGGGTGCAATGCAGAAACCAGAGACAAACAGGGTAGGAGCTCAAGGAGGGACTTACAGAACAATGACCAATGGGGGAACATAAATGGGAGGATATAAACTGAGCAAACCAATGGTGCTTCGAACACTACAGATCTTTCCAGAACTAAGGGCAGGGATGAACACAGATTGACAGGTAAGTGGGGTAATGGGCAGGGAGTTGGTTCGAGGGAGAACTGACATGGGACATTCTTGAACAAGGGGCAGGGCTTGGGGAGTGACAGACAACTGGGGAAGGGAGGAGTAACCAGGAGCAAACTAACAGCATGGGGAGAAACTGGAACACCCCACTTAAAACACACGGTACAGAAAAACACACCATGGCAGTCTTTCGTCTTCTGGATGGAGATGTGGATGCTTTCGCTTCTTGATGATAGATTGAAACAACAGAGTCCCTCAAATTCCTCACACCTGTGGCTGTGCAGAAGCAAAAGATAAATCTATAGCTCGATTCTGCAAGGTCGATTCTGCAAGGTCTCCTGCCTGGTCGTTTCCTTGTCAGCTAAGAGGTCACCAAGCATGGCTGATGTCAAATTGGTCTGTTTAGCAACACAACACTCTAGGTGGCCCATTTCTCTTAGGGCTTTGGCTGCTGACACCCAGGGTAAAAATACAGACACAGCAGCTCTTTTAGGGTGTGATCAATGAATAATTTCTGAGTTACAGAAATTACAGTTACAGTTACATCCAAATTTGTTACGCTACTTTTTTGAATAGCCGAATTGTTTTTCTGACTCTGCCAATTCATGATTTGGGTTTCGTCGGGTGTAAACATGGACAGGTAGCCTAGGTTACATGGACTTCCGAGAAGCTGAGAGGGGATGCCTGCCCACACCCAATTGCCACAAATAAAGAAAGTTCCTTTATCTAATTTTAGAGGATGAAACCTTTCCATAGAGGCCATTTTAGCGTGACCAGTCGATTTGCACCATTTAGTGGCATTGTTTCTTATACTGAATAACTGAAATAAATCGATTTTTCCTGTAATGGGGTTAATACATGAACTGGATGCAATAGGAAGCTTGGAAGGAACCTAAAATTTCAAATTCTTGGGGTTTTTTGTTGACCAGTGGCAGGGTTTTGATCCAATCCCTCCACAAAACAAGTGCATTAGTCACCGGGACTCTAACCTTATAAGCTATGCAGGATCTAACTGATCTGTGTGGGGCTTTCAAATTGTTAGTGTTCTTTTGCAACATTTTTATACTTCCTAGGTATTCTGTGGACTTAAACAGAATCCACGCCAGGCAGATCGACTTTGAGTTATCTGTGGTTGCCGTTGACAGACACACATGATCTTGGTGGAGGGCTTTGGCCAGGGTGACTCAGAAGTTCTTTCTGGGCTGAGGCATGATCCATGCCTCTGAGGACTGGCATATGAACATCAGGATCCACAGGGACATCAAACACATCTGGGGACAGGATGGTCTGTTGTGATGTCAGCATCTGCTTAATCCGGCCAGCCCTGGCACCATGGCAGGCAAGGTACAATTCAGTGTCCTGGGACACGTGCAAGACCCTGTGAGTCTTGGCTAATCTGGAGGCGTAGCATGACTATGGCAAGAAATGAAGAGGGGACTCTGGAGAGGGTACAACCAGCTGAGCTTATTGGAGCTCCCGACCAGGGAGACCTCACCTCAGGGTGCTTGCCTCAGCAGAGCCTAGGAGCACCCAATTACAACTTTTATATGGAGGTGGAACAAGGGGATGGGTTCTGCTAAGGAACAATCGGGATAAACAGGGAGTGGCTTTGATCATAATAGACAGATATAGTAAAAAAGCACAAGGAGGTGGGAGGGGGGAACCAGGATCCTGTCCAATCACTCGAAGCTCTACCAGGAACTTTTCAGGTGCAGGGAGAGGCCCCGAAATTTCAGACAGGACGTGGGGGTTACATAACATATGACTGACAGATAACTGCAACAGGGGCAAACCAAAGGGAAACCAATCAAAGGGGTACATGGGATGAACCATTACATAAACAGTAGAAGAACAATCTGGAAAATGTATAAGGAACACAAACAACCAAAAGCACACTGCTACAATGGTCTTAAAGGAACAGAGACATAAGAAACATTACTCAAAAAACATATTACAACTCTTCTGAAAAAGCACTTAAAAACTGGATACGGGGATCAACTGGGGAATTAGGTGTCTCTGTTTCCTAACGTCGGCGCCTCCTTAGAGATGACACAGTCACATCATTACTTTGAATTTCTGGTTGTTGGGACTTCTTTGGAATGTAGGTTTTAACCCACCTTTGAGGGACCCACTTCAGCCCAGAGGGTGTGGATACACATCTATATCACTAATCACCACGTCCCCAGGTGATTAGTTCATGTTGGCCCTCTACCTTCCAGGTCTCAGGGTTTCTTACAAGAACTGGAAAATGTTCTTGTAGTTCTGTCTATTTTGATCGAAATTATGAACAACGGGTGGGTTAAGATTTTCAAATTGACAGTTTAAGAAGTTGATGGTGAATAAGGCCCTACATAGCCTCATTTGTGGTGTCCTGACTGTGGACTCTTCATGTTGTTGCTCAAAGACTTTTGAGTGATTGATGGGTCTGCTTAATCACGACTTGACCTGTGGGGGAGTAGGGGATGCACTTCTTATGTTCTACTCCCCATTGCTGCAGGAACTCCCCAAAGGCCTCGGAGACATATGTAGGCCATTATCTGTTTTGATGACCTTGGGAATCCCCAGCACAGAGAAGGCCTGCACCAGCTGTTTTTGCCTATTGGTCGCCTTCTCCCCTGTGTGGGCAGAGGCATAAACTGCACTGGAGAAAGTATCCACTGAAACATGGACATATTTCACCCTTCCAGACTGGGAGAAATGTGTCACATCAGTCTGCCTCACCTCACAGCTTCCCAGGCCTCAGGGGTTTACCCCGGAGCCTAGTGATGGTACCGCGTATCTCTGGCAGCTAGGACATGTTGCCACAATGGCGTTGGCCTGATCTCGCCTTGTGTGGAATTGACATACCAGGCCAGGCACATTTTGATGAAATTGCTGATGGCTCATCTTTGCCTATTAGAAGATGTCAGGCAGTTTGGCTATTTCAGGGCATCTGCTCTCCGATTACCTTCTGCAATGAATCCAGGCAGAGCAGTATGTGACCTCACATGCATCACATAAAATGGTTGCTTTTGGTGGAAGACAACATGGGTTAGTTTCAAGAGCAGCTCAAAGAGGCTTGGATTTGATACCACCTTTAAAACAGCATTTCCCACCCTGGACACTAGCCCTGCTACATATGCCAAATCAGTCACCAGATTGAACAGGCCGGAAAACCTCTCAAAAGCCCTGACGACTGCAGGGCAACTCATGAATTTGGGGAGGGCGCTCAACTTCCTTAACATCTCTCTCCCACTGCTGAGTTTGAGGATCTTTCCAAGTCATTACTGACTTGTAAGATGCTCTGGATGCGTCTGTGAACACTGTCAGAACTTTAAGTGGTCGCCAACTCTGTTTTTCTTTTGGGATTAATTTGAACTCTGAATTAAACTATTTGTTTGCAGGAGCATGAATTGAAATTTGTCCCAAGTAGTTGTCCAGTGCAAACGGAAGCATCTTGTTCTCCCTGAGCAATTGCTCCAAAGCCTCTTTTGTTAACTTGCCAGTTGTCAGGGTGATTGGCAAGTGGCTACATATAAAGTCACACCCCACCAGTTCACGCATCCTCACTCTGGATTTCCTAAACAGTTGGGCCATCAGCTCTTGTGGCTTTGTGGTGCTCTTGGGCCATTGGTGGCTGAGGAACACCTACACTGTTATTAGGAGCAGATCCCTCTGGCCTTTGTCCATTGAAAGATTTAATCATGGAGGTGTGGCAACCTCCCAAACACGATGAATTTGAATGTCAGATTTGGCAGGCAACAGTGGGCTTGTTTAGATGCCATTGCCACCTGCACTTTCTCCAGCGCCAGCCTTGCCTCCTGGGTCAGAATCCTACGAGAACTCAGATCCTCTTCTCACTTCAATAAATGGAAGAGAGGGGCTAGGTCCTTGGTTGTTATACCTTGCCAGGGTTTAACCGATTTTAAAGACCCACACAGCTGATGGAGATCCACCAAGGTTCTCAGATCGTTCTTAATTTCCAACTTTGGTGGCTGAATCATCTTGTTGGAAATTTCCAGGCCCAAATACCTCCAAGGGGGTATCCACTGAACTTTCTTCTCCTGCAGTTTGAACCCTGCAGCAATTAAAACATTTACAATCAGGTCAAGCACGTGTTGGAGTATATTGTTATTAAGAGCACACACAAGGACATCATTCATATAATGAACGACTGTGGCCTCCTCTGCTTTGGCACGCACTGGGGACAGCAATGAAGCAACATACCAGTGGCAAATACTAAGACTGTTCTTTCCTTGCAGAAGAACTCGCCAATGGTAACATTTCATTGGGGCTTCTCAGTTGATGGCAGGAACCGAGAAGGCAAAGTGTGGGGCATTGGCCGGGTCAAGTGGAATTTGGTAGAAACAATCCTTTATATGAATTAACTGCCAATTGCCAATTTTGGGAGAGCATCGATGCGGAAGGCATCCCTGCTTGAAGAGACCCCATGCTACAATGACTTCATTTATTTTCCTGAGGTCGTGGAGGAGCCACCACTTGTCCTTCCCCAGCTTTTTGATGACAGAGAGTTCCAAGGGCTTGTGGTTGGCACGATATTTCCCTTCACAACAGCTCTTCCATGAGCTCATTGAGTGCCTTTAATTTTTCTTTGCTCAGCAGACACTGATCTACCTAAACTGGTGTATCTGTTTTCCAGTGTAGTTTTAGGGTAGGGGGGTCCTCAGTCCCTGCTACTAAAAATCCTGAGGGGTTTTCGGGATCTCAATTCTCACCCCCCATTGCGACATGCCATCCCTCCCCGACAAGGGAACCTCATAATCCAAAATGAACAGACGTAGATTTGCCAATTGTCTATCCTGCCCCATAATTTGTTCTTCGATTGCATTGCCCATTTGACACCTCCTATGCTTTTTACCTTGCCCACCACATGTTGCAAATCCCAATGTGATGGTCATCAGTCGGAGGGGATGATCGTCATCTCTGCCCCCATGTCCAGCAATCCTTCGAACTGGAGGTCATCTTTACCCTGACAGATCTCACACCTTATTATTGGTTTATTCTCCCCTACCACTTCTTACCAGTAGACCTTAGGTGATGACTTGTCTATGGTCAGCTTGTTTGGCATTGGTATGGCCTGGGCAATGATTTGGCCCTGCGATAGGAAATAAGGTGAGTGGACACAGTGCACCAAGAGGATGAGTCCCCCTGTGTCTGATGTTATGACTTAAGGAGAGATTTTAATCTCCAGAGGCGTGTGCTTCATGTCCCCCAACAATATACTTACAGACCACTCAAGTGAGTTCTTCCAAGTCCTGGGGATCAACTGACACCACCTGCCAATGACGTGTATCAAATGGCATGTTTTTAACTGTGGTTAATAAAAATGGTTGATGTGGCTCCCATACTTCTTTGTTATCAGTGTGTCCCCTTCATTTGCCTCCTTGACCTGCTTCATTTTTTTCATCATACGAGGCAGGCCCGCACTCCCTTTTTAGTTTTTTTCTTCATGTGTACGTTTTTGAGTTCCCTGCCCACCCTGTGTGAATGGCCTTTTTTTTACTGGGACATACATCTGACCAATGTTGCCTCACCTCCCAGTTAAAACATAGGAATGGTTTATTAGGTGGATTTGATGCCATTGCTGCAGTCACTAATCTCTCACTTCCCCTCTTTTGGCTCTGGGACAGTGGCTCTCTTAGCACAGGCTTCAATCATGAGGTCAAGAGTTGGCAGTGGATTGAATGGAAGGCCCAGGATGATCTTCTTGCAGATGTCATTGGCATTCACCTGGGCCATCTTCATCATGATCTCCACTTGTGTCGGCCGACTCTCGACCTGCTTTTCCGTTTCTTCTCAGAGTCTCTCAATAAAATCTATAAAAGACTCAGAGGCAAGCTGCTTGATGTTAATGTAACTGCATTTAGGATCTTTCACGGGCATTAGAATGAATGCTCTCTCAGCAGCTCCTCTGACTCAAGAACAGGCTGTAGTATTCCCCTGGCCTGCTTCTGATCCTGAGCCCAATCTCCTTTGCCACTTATGTGATCCATGGTAATGGAATTATTGGTAGCGTCAACAGTGCACTCAGGGCTCTGCAAAAGCTCAGGAAGGAGGTCCCGCAATAATTTCTTCCATGTTCTCTCTCAATACCTTCTGTGGGAGTTAGGAGACATGAAAACAGATCCCTGAGATCATGGGGAACTAACACATTCGAGGAAAAAGTTGCCTTCAAGGGGCTCTTAAAATACTCACTTTTTCTCCCAAGCTCTTTCTGTGCTTTGCAAAGCTCGTTTTTGTTTTGGTACGAGAAGGGCTCCCGTGCTGGATGCTCTCCCCTATGATTGTAAGTAACTAGGGTAGCAGTGAGAAGGGCCTTCTGTTCTGGGTTCCGGTCTCTGGGCCAGTCACACCTGGTTCCACTATTGTGGGAACCAGGAGGAGGAGTGTGGGAACTGGAAGTTGGAAGAGACTGACGGTGTGGGAACTGTCTGAGAAAGAGGAGGAGACAGGGGCAGGGCAACAACCTAAACAGGGTGGTGCTTAAAGATGATGTCATAGGAACTGGGGGAGGAGCTGACACAAATGAAGAGGAGGTACCCAAAGGATGTGAGGGGTCAGGGGACAGGAAGGGGTTGGGAGAAACAGGGAGAAAAGGGTTCTGGGAAGAGGCACAAGGGAGGGGCCCTGCTATGTGGTCACCACCATCTTATGCATCCTGGAGGCCATTTTGAGAAGCTGGGGAAACTTGGAAGGTCCCTTGGGGATTGCCACTTGAACTGAGGGATTCACAACTGGGGAAAAGGGATTTAAGGAAGGATCCCTGACAGCAGGGTCCTTGCTGCCAGGGCAAGGGTGCTGAGGAGGCTGCGGAGAGCCAGGGAGTCAGTAACGCTCCTGCCCTTCTGGGCGGTTTGCGACGCATAGACCTTCCAGTGTAGGGGAAAGGAGTTTGGGACAGAGGGACGGGGATACTGGGGAAGATTGTTTTGGCTGTTCCTCCACCTTTCTTTTTTCCAATACCACAAACTGAATCATTAGGAATAATAAAATTATTGACTGAGGTGTCTCCTATTAAAAATGAGAAAAATAAGCAGCAACTCCACACAGAGAAAATGTTAATAAGTGTTATGAAGTTCTATAAATGTTACAAAGTTCATAAAGTTCTGTAAGGCTGTTATAAGATTGATAGAACAAGGTTTTTCTAAACTGTTAAAAACTCCTACTCTGTACCCTGAAGTCTCTTCCCTTCCCCCTCTCCTTTAGAAACATTGTTTCTCACTCAACAACTGCCGATTAGAGTTTCAGCCTCTGTCACCACCCACATATGAAAATTTCAAAGGACCAATTGAGATCCTCCCATAAGGCAACTTAGTACCTCACTTGCTCGCCGTGACTGCAAAGGTACTGAAAAGCAAAGGCACCCCTGGAAAGTAAACGAGCCAAGTGCGTTCCTGAGGACTCCCGCGTGGGCGAACTGACGGCTCTGCAGCGGCTCTCTGCAGCACCAACTCGGCACCACCTCCTCAGCGGTGGAAACGGACATCACCAGCGGCATAGGGGCATCCCTTTGAGCCACCCCTCAAAGAGCTGAATAATAAAGGCACTAAAAGGAGGAAACCCAGTCTCCTGCCCTGTTCTTAACAAAGAACGGGTGAGGAGACCACCTCCTTGATAATGGCCTTTATTGAAAACAGCCTGGGTGGGGACCCAAGGAGCCGTGCACACACCACTGCTGCTCCCGAGATGACGCAGAGGAGGAGGAGGAGATCAGTATCGTTGCACAGGGGATCTGGGCCTTCCTTCCTCACGGGAATCCCCAAGAAGATGCTTTTCTGGCCCCAAGTCTGGGATCCACACGTTGCCGCTGGTCCTTGTTGTTTAGGGTGGGAAAGGGTGAGAGGCCTTAACTGTGGTTAGAGGCAGCTCCATGTTTTTCCTGGCTCAGGAGTATTATTTTAGTCCTTTAGTTTCATACTGACTCGTTGTTTTAGGGGTTTTTGCTCTCTAGCTGGTATGGAAATCTTTGCATGTAAGTCTCTGTATACAATGACATCATCTTTCTCCTCAATCAGTCGGACACTTTGAATGGGAAGGGAGCAGTGGAGGCAATACCCGATGGTAAGGGGATATAACAGATAATGCACTAAAACAACTAGTCATGAATTCATTAACATTGAGTCATTGTAAACTTTAAACTAACAACTTATCCACTACAATTCCTTTATTGCCTAATTCAGTGAATTTATTCCCAAGAGAGTTCCAAGAAGGAAGTGTAACTACCTCCTTGTGGGATACCTTCGGAAAGTGGAGGAACAACCACTGAACAAATTTTTTCAACAACCCCTTAGAAAACCTTTTCCCCCCACCCTTCAGGATTCCCCCAGCTTGGAAGTAAATTGCCCTCTGCTGTGCTGACAACTTTGCGCCAATCTTCACACTCGCTATTCTTTGTCACCATAACAAAAATCCACCCTGCCCTCAGGCAAAAGGAACAACTGAAGCAAAAGGACCAGGGACTGACCCAAAGGGACAGGGTGCCCCCTGCAGTCAATATGACTGTAAACTGAGACTTCCCCCAAACCTCCTGGGGAGCTGTGCATCCTTCTCCACACCTTCTACGCCAGGGGTAACTTAGCCAAATCAGTCTCCTGGAACTTAAAACACACAGAGCAAGTACTCCACTGGGACACGGTCCTCATGGGTACCCGAGGATTGCCACTTCCTCCCCTGGGAGCACCACTGGACAAAAACTGGTCTGCTGTATCCGGAGGTACTGACGACCAAGACTTCACACTATTCAATTCACAGAAAGCACAGTCCGTCTGTGAGGCCCTGAGGGCGGGGGCCCCATATTGGGGACCAGCTGACACAGAGCTGGAGCTGGCTAGCTGTTCCATGGCGGGAAGTGGGACACACCTCAGGAGCAAGGTGACCCAAGGTGCAGCTTAGAGCAAATGCTCTACGGCACTAGACTGTTATCTGGTGCATGGTGAAGATAAGAATGAGGAGGAGATCTCCACTGTGGGTTCCAAAGGGTTTTATTCCAGTGGATAGTCCAGGAAGTGAAGACCGCGAACAACAGTGTACAAGCATTTTTGAACTGGGGAGTTTTAGGGGAGGATACAAATCTTTAACCAATAGGAAGAAAACATTGGAAGAGTGGAAGGTGGGTTCACATTTAGCAAACCAACAGGGAAAACAAGGGGAAGAGAGTAAGTCACATGGGCCAGTGGGACATTGTGGAGGCCCCTGAGGGCAACACAGAAGGAACAGCGCTTCCATGGAGGGCAGGTGGTCCTTAATGCAGTTGGTCGCCCCCCTGTTGCTCAGTGTGAGCAGGTTAGCTACCAAGCCACCGGAGCACCTTAATAATATGCAAACATTTCGGTCTGTGGTTGGCTGTTGTAGCACCCCCTAGTTCTCCCCTCTGATTGGTCCAAGTTCTCTCCCCTAATTGGTCCATTTTGGATCCTTCCCCCAGTTGGTTAGTTTTTCAATCCTTGTCCCTAGTGGTGGTTTTGGTAAACCCCGCCTCCTTTTATGTGTATATAACCCTGACTCTCAGGAGCTTTGGGGTCTTCGAAGTCATCGGTTCCTGGGAATAAAGACGACTTCTAGAGATCATCCTGTCTCCTGTATTCTCTCCTGTGCTGCCTGGGAAGAGCCCCGCCTGGAAGACACTGTACCAGCAGTGTGAGCCAAGAGAGCTGGCAGGCTAGGTTGCCTAGGCAACCTGTCACAAAAGAGCTAATCACTGGGCTGGAGTTCCTGTGCCCCTGGGATTGGGTCGTCCTTCTCAGGGCAACTCACCGGGAAGGTCGCAGCACCCAGAAGACCCCCGCCAGGGCCTGGGTGGTCAGCGACAGGACATTGAGGATTTATAGGGGATTTGTAAGGGGGCGGTCCAGGCAGGAGGCTGGCATAATGGAGGATTGTTCAACCTTCTTCAAGGGAGTGAGGGCCCGGACTCACCAAGAGTCATCACACCAGAGGCGCTGGAGTCCCTCACTGAGGTCCAGAAGGCTCTGTCTTTGTGGCAGGCTCACCGCTATGAACCCACTCTGCCTTTCCTACTTGCCATTCTAGGTAAGGAACCCCATTTGTATGCCCTAATCTTCCAATGGAACAGCCTGTTGAAAGACCCCCTGCTAATCTTAGAATGCGTATTCTTACCTAACCAACGAAGACAATCACAACATTACAGGAACTTATGGCCACGCTCATCCTCAAAGTGCAGGGCTCACCTTCATTCTCTTGCTGGATGCAATTTCTCATGCATATACATGCCATTGGCAACAAGTGAAAAACTGGATCATTTGCTCCAGAATAACAAGAGCCTCCAGTTCACTTTCAATAGCTACCCTGGCAAAATCTCTATTCATTTTCCAGGCCACAAATTATTCAAATCATCTTTCAGTTTGGTTCCTAAATTCATGCAAAGTAAACTTCTCTCAAAACTGTGACTGTTTTTATTGATGGCTCAGGGTCTTCCCCTAAGTCAGTAATGACTTGGAAAGACCCCAGGATGCAGAAATGGGAGTCTGACATCCAAGTGGTGGAGTGTCGCCCTGATCCTTTTCAGCCTTCTGATGTTTGCATTTTTATAAAGTGGAAGCGTGGATGAGGCGTGGAAGAAGGAATCGTGCTCTCTCTGGGTTAATAAGTGTGATGGTTTAGCACAGGTAGTTTTTTTGTTTTTTAGTCTTTAGGGAAGTATTAGCAAATACTGACAGCTTGT
>JBBMKD010055106.1:0-11004 GCA_037834095.1 Argya squamiceps
ACGCTCAAATCGAAATGTTCGGTAGCGCTATTAGCAAAGCTTTTGACTCAAAGTCTGTTCGTGCCATTTCCGAGTTCCCAGTTTCGAATTACACGCTCTTGTGGCTGATATCCTACTCGGAATCCCGATTACAATACGTGAAGATCAGCGACAGCACATCAAAGTTCTTCGATGTCCTTCGGGTGTGGGGCAGGGATCTATACTGGGACCTCTTTTGTTTATAGCGTTTTTTAATAAATCGGACGCCGCCATGCCTGATATCTACTATCTGAATTTTGCCGACGACAAAAACATAGCAGCCATCGTAAAATCCCCTCACGACACGATTAAACTACAGCTCGCTATCAACAATTTCATCAACTGGTGCACGGACAATGACCTCAAAGTTAACCTCTCCAAATGCAAAGTGATAACTTTCTCAGTCAATCGCTCTCCCATCCTACATGACTATGTCATTGGTGATCAAACAATCGATCGGGTAACCGATATTCGCGTCTTGGGAGTGATGTTCGACAGCAAACTGAACTTCAAACTACACCTGGAGATGGTCTCTAAGAGGGCAAACTCTGTGCTACAGTTCGTTAGGCGCCAATCGCATTTGCTCGACCATAACGCAATCAAGCTGTTATATTGTGCGCTCGTTCGTTCCAACCTTGAGTTCGCAAGTACTATCTGGTCACCGCATCACATCACCCATCGCAAAATGATTGAAAGCACACAGAAACAGTTCCTAATAAACTTAAATAAAGAGGAAACATGGCGACGTGAGGGTAACTTCACTCTCCGCCCGTACCTGGAACGTTGTGCCGAGGCCCAGCTTACAACATTGGTTCGTCGTAGAATTAATGCGGCTGTATTGTTCATCCATGCTTTGATTGTCGGCAAATTCAATGCTCCAGAACTTCGATCTCAAATGTCACTGAACACTGGAGTGCGCACCCTGCGTAAACCCGAATTTATCCGATTTAGACTGTACATGACGGAACACTCTACCTACGCACCGTTTAACTTCGCGTGCCGTCTTTTCAACCATGCCGCCATGTTCCTCGAACCTTCACTGCCTACCCACACTTCTAAATCCCAGCTACTCCAGCTCCCCTATTCAGCGGTTGCTCCCTGGGCAAACTTGCAATGAATTTTTCGAGAATTTTTCTTTGTACTTTCTTTTTATCGGACCTCAACCTCCTCATGCCACTGAAAAAGAAGTACAATCCCAGGTTGTCATAGCAATTCTAGTTTATTTCAAAAAATCAATGATGATGTTTTTGTAGATTTGCGCCCCGCCACTGGTTGGACCCCCCACGTGCAATGGACTTTTCGGGGACACCTAGCTCGTAACTCACGCCACTCTCACACCCTTTACGAAGCTCTTGAACTACCTAGTGTGACGACGACGATGCGAAATTTCATTTAATCATTTGACTATCAAAACTATTCTTTCTAACTATACTTTTTTCCATCTAAAATCGAGTCCAACTATACCAAACTATATAAATAACTTATGTACGAACTAAATCAGCCAGTATTTGGCGGTGTGAATAAATAATAATAATAATAATAATATGAATTTCTGTGTGGACATGTCTGACACACACTCAATGTGCACGGCTTTGGTTGTCATGCACACGAATACTGCTCCATAGCCAAGGTCTTCTACGCGGCAACGATGTTCGTAGCGTTTGACTCTGATTGGCCCGAAATAATCCACACCACAATATGTGAATGGTGTTACTGCTGTTACTCGTTCTTTGGGCAACTGGCCCATGATCTGGTGCATGTCCAAATTGGCATATCGGATGCATCGCAAGCAACCTCTTGTGATGGTCGCTGCCGTTCGTTTCGCTCCTAATATCCAATATCTGCTCCGCACATAGTGCAACATCACTTGAGATCCTCCATGCAGTGTCTGCCTGTGTGCGTCCTGCAGTAGTATGGCTGATAAACGCGAGTGATTCGGCACAATAATCGGGTATTTCTCGTCGTAAGTGATGTTCGCATTGTCCAACCGTCCTCTTAATCGTAGAATGCCATCATTATCACGGAATGGACTCAATCTCTCTAGTTTGCTGCCCTTCTTGACTTCTTGGCCCAGCTTCAACTGCTTCAGCTCATCGTGGAAATGCTTCCTCTGCTCGTTGGATATCCAGAAATTTAATGCTCGTATCTGCTCATCGTTCGAAAGTTGTACCATTGCGTTGACAGCTAACTTCTTTGCTTTTATTCTGCGCTTGAATCCCTTGATGGCCTTGAAAACATAGGCCGTCACCCGCACAATTTTTCCAAGTTGGCTGTACATTTCGATCAGTGAAACTTCTTTGTTCAGCCCGTTCACTCTTATAGACATGGGTTCATGTCTAACCTTCACCCTCCCGACGACAGGAGGTCTGTACTCGCTCTGCACTATTTTCTGCTCTTCCCTTGTTAAGGGTGGTTCGGTGAATCTCGTTCTTCCATTCCGCTCGTAAATGAATTGTGGCCCATGCCACCAAAGTGAAAAGTTCACTAGCTCATTCGCACTCGTTCCTCTGGATGCGATATCGGCTGGATTTTGATCGGTCGGCACGTAGCTCCATAATTGCTTCGGCACTTGTTTCTGGATTGATCTCACTCTTCGCCCAGCGTATATTTTGAGCTCAGAGGAATCGGCTCGAATCCAGCTCAGCACAATCTTTGAATCTGAATAGCAATAAAAATTGGCATATTCTAGTCCGCACTTCTTTCGAATCTTTCTCATTAGCCTGGCTAACAGCTCCGCTGCACATAATTCTAGTCGTGGTGTCGTCTCCGAATGCGCTACTTTGGTCTTCGCTGCCAATAAATTGCACCACACGTATTTTTCATCTGCACTTAGTACGTATAACGATGCTGCGTATCCAGTGTCACAAGCATCGGCGAAACCATGAAGCTCTATCACTCTGCCCTTTGTAGTCTGCAACCATCTCGGTATTTTCAAATTATTCAGCACAACTAAGCTTCCGTAATAATTATTCCATCGCTCCGTGATACCTTCACTCAAAGGCTCATCCCATTCGACTTTCATTCTCCACAGCTCTTGGAGGAATGCTTTGCCTCTTATTACTACTGGCGCTAAAAATTCACTGGGGTCGTAAATCTTGGCCACTGCACTTGAAACTGCTCTCTTCGTGACGATATTCTTTCTGCACAACTCGCCTTTGACTTCAAATACGAAACAATCACTGTTTGGTTGCCACTTTAGTCCTAAGACTGACGTGGCCTCATCGGTCAGCTCTAGTAATTGATTCTCTTCTGCATCATCTGCCTTGATTAACTCTAGAATTTCTGCACAATTTGTTTTCCATTTGCTCAGCTCGAATTTCGCTTCACCTAGCATGGCGATCAGCTCATGATGAAGTCTTGTCACATCTTGTATCGTGTCACCACCTGACATGTAGTCATCAACATACCGCTCTCTTTTTGTCGCTCGCGCTGCACTTGGATATTTCTGCTCACATTGTTCCGCTAGTGTTAACATCGTTCTTCCGGCTAGAAATGGACTTGATTTAAACCCAAATACGACGGAAAGCATAACATACTCTAGCACCGGCCCACTTTGATTAAAACGCCAGAGAATTTTGTGGTACTTCAAATCCTCATCGTTTAGCCGGATCTGTCTGTACATTTTCTTGATGTCCGCAGACAGCACGTATTTGTGGAACCGAAAACGCATTATGATGATATCGATCTTCTCCTGCAAGTTAGGCCCGGCTAACTGAATATCATTCACTGATTTTCCGTTCGTTGTCACACAACTTCCGTCCATGACAATTCGAGAACGTTTCGCAATTGCATGGTGCGGGATGTAATATCCAAATGTGCGCCTCTCGTTCGGGTTCGCGAGTCTCATCAATCCTGTATCGATGTCGTCTTGCATTGACGCATGATACGTCTGCTTCAGCTCTGGATTTCGATCTAATCTGCGCTCTAATTGATATAGTCGCTGTAAAGCTATCTTTCTCGACTCGCCCAGCTTTGTATCTCCGTCAATGAGTGGCAAGCTCACTTGAAACCGCCCATCACTGGTTCTTTTCGTCCGCTCACGATATTGATCTTCTGCACTCTGCTCTTTCTCCGATAGAATCTCCTCATCATCTGAGTCATCTGATAGGTTTTCATGATCCCAGAATCTCTTCAGCATCTCGTCCAATCCGCACTCACTTCTTTCGTTCAAATCATTCTGCCCATACACGTATGCGTTAGCGGTGGATATGACTGCCACACTTGCCACTAACGGCTTAGATCTCGAGTCTGTTGATCCGAAAATGGTGTATCCGACTGTGGTTGACTGCGCACACAATCCTCTTCCGTCTTTTATCACTCTGCTCATTATGATTTCTGCCCATGTGTCTATGCCTAATAATATATCGGCGTATCCTGCTCTGTAGTAATACGGATCTGCTTTCAAAAGTTGACTGAATTCCGCAACATCTGACTTTGTTTCTGCTCTCTGCGCTACTGGAAGTTTTCTCATTATGACGCATGACTTGAATAGATAGTAGTCATGCTCTGTGTCGTACCATGGTGAAAGCTTGACATTCACCAGCCCGTGGTCAATTATCTGTGTGCCTGTTACTCCTTCGATTTCAATGGAGTATACGTGTTTGATTAATTTCGCTGCATTCGCACACTTTTCTGTGATTAAATTTATCTCTGCACCAGTATCAAACAATACTCGAACTAAAAAGTATCCTGCGTTGGTGTGCAGCTTCAAACATGCGGTAGTCAACACAGTGGACCTACAGCGCTGCACTAACGAAAATTCGGCGCCTCTGCACTTTGATTGTTGTTGGTCTGCGCATTCTGCACTTCTCCTGGTGGAACATACTGCGGTTGCTGACCAATCGCTCTCATGCCCCAGTCCAAATAAAGATTCTCTTGTTGCGCCGGTCCTGTGCGATACACATTCGCTCTTTGTCGAGGCGCTGGCAACGCTCGATTGTCTCCATTCTGCACTGGTCTTCCGCTCTGACTGCCGGCTGGAAGCTTGCATAGCAATGTGTTGTGCAAGCCGTTGCATCGTCCGCACGGTTTTGCTTTGCAGCTTTGCGAATTTGCCCGATGATTTGGCGAGAAGCAATTGTTGCATAGTCCCTTCTTCCGCACTTCTGCCCATTTCTGCTCATGCGTTAGATTCACAAAACTGTAGCATTTTGCCATTGGATGATTTTTCTGGCAATAATTGCACGACAGCCCGCTCTGTTCAGTTCTGCGCTGTATGGTATTCTGCTCAAATCTGCGCTGGCTCGTACTCGGCTCAAATCTGCGCTGGTTTGCATTCTGCTCAAATCTCTGCTTCGGAATTGTGCCTGTGTATTTTGGTTCCGCATTGACCTTTGGTCCAGAGGGTTGATTGGCCTCTCCAGCGTAGCTGGCGCCTAAACAAGCTCTCGACTGCTTTTCGAGAAAGTCGATCACGTTTTTCAGCTCTGGCCGTCTGTTGAGGTCGCTGCTCCGCTCCCATTCGCTGTGCGCGCGTTGCGGCATCTTTCGAATGGCTAAGTACGCCAAAATGCTATCTAGGTGCTCGACATTCACCCCAGACGCACTTAGCTGGTTCTTCTCTCTATTGATTGTATCAATCAGCTCTCTCAATCCCTGGTACGTCTCTTCGTCCCGTTTCGGCAGGAGAAACAGTTCATCCATATGCGCCATGAAAGTACGGTATTCGTTGCTGTACGACGCGACGAGGTAGTCGTACGCCGGCTGGTAGTTCGGCCCAATTAGTGTGTATCCGCTCAGTCTTTTCTGCGCATCGCCTCTCAAAGCGTTCTTCAAGTAGTGAAATTTTTGCGTTTCATCTAACTTTTCGTTGTTGTGCACAAGGCTCTGATACATCGCGTGCCATTCTGTCCACCGTGAGTAACTGCCGTGGAAAGCATCGATTTTGATCCGCTCTAACTGTATCCCAGTCGAAATGTTGAGCGCTTGCTGCTGCTGGGGCTGCTGTTGTTGTTGCCCTTCGCCGTGCTCTTGTGCCTCTGCTCTTCTGCGCTCTTCGATCGCGCGTTCTTCGGCGTCTTGTTGCTCTCGCATTAGCGTTTCAATGCGACTTTTCAATCTGCCCATTGTCTCATAATATCTGGTTTCGGTCTGCGCGAGGTACTCGTTTTGTGCTCCTAGTTCGTTGGCCTCCACTTCGTCGACCACTTCCGCGTGGCACTCCAAAAATTTCTCGTACGACGTTTTCAAGCCCGTTTGACGCGCTTCTAATTCCGCCACGCCTTTCTGCTCAAAATCTGCCGCTCTCGTATAGCCCTCAGCACGGACTATTGCTCCTCTGTGCGTTTCACGACGGTTTAAGGCAGCCATTTTTCAGCTCGAGAAAACACAAAAAAAACGTTTTTCACGCAAAAAAAATGTTCAATCAGCTCTTAATCTGCTCTAGTTTTCGATCAGCTCTTGTCTTCGATCTGCACTTGGATTTCAAAGTTGAAAGAATAACACACTTTGTTTCTTTTCTGCTCTTTATTTAACGGTAAAAAATGTTGTTTCAGTACAACTCTGCTCGTGTTCGTCTGCTCAGTTAATTTGTGATGTAAAAAATCGCTTAAAATTACTCGGAAAAAAATTCAAAAAAATCCGGAAAAAACTTAAAGTAAAAAAAATTCAAAAAAGACTTATAAATATTCTGCTCAAAAATTCAATAACTTAATCGTAAAATTCAAAAAATATCGGTAAAATTCAGACTCAAACTTCAAAATCTCGAAAAAATGTCGGAGATCGGCGGAAAAACACGTCTGCTCTTGTTGAGTGGTGAACGTCGAATGTCGTGACTGCTCATCTTCTGTTTCTCTCGTTCATGAAGCACAACAATGAGTTGTGCGGCTTTCCGCACTTGCACCGGCGTGCTCTGCACCGATGTGTTCCGTTGCGGCCGAGCGGTGCGAAACAGTTCTGGCACACACCGCATTGGAGTGTGTGTACCCTGCGCATTGGTACGGAGAGCGCTACGAACTTTCCGCACGCCGACATGGGGTGGCCCAACTTCAAGCAGTAGTTGCACTTGACGTGTGCGCCTCTACCGCTTCTTCCCCGCTCGAGTCTGTGTCGCAAGTCGCCGCGTACATGGCCTATAGCCGATGGTACGGATGCGTTCGGCGCTGCTTCGGCTCCTCGACCCGCCCTCTCGTTGGCAATTGAGAGGTGCGCCATCTTTTCTGTAGCGCTTGCGATTGGTCGGCTTATCTGCTCTTCACGGCTCGTGCTCGGCCGGCTAATCTGCTCTGCGCGGCTCGTGCTCGGCCGGCTAATCTGCTCGTCTTGCTCGGCGCGGCTCAGCTGCTCGGCGATCTTGTAACGCAGCTGCTCGTATGCCGCTTGCCTTTCCGCGTAATGGTTGTTTTCGGTCGTGAACTGACCGAACGGCATGCGCGACACGTAATCCGCGTGTTCGTTGGTGAACGCCGCGAAAATCTCCTTCGCTCGCTCCAAACGCTCTCTCAGCCTTGCCGCACTCTCGTTCTTCGCGGTTCTCTGCTCGGCGATCGCTCTGTCCAGCGCCATCGAAAAAATCTGGCGGCGATTTCTGGCTTCACCTCCTCTTTTCAGTTCGATTTTGTCCATCTGCACTCGTTTCGCGACCGGAGAAAAATTAGAAGAAACAAAAAAAGACAAACAAAATGATACGTTTTATTGTTGCCAAAAAACTCCTTTCAAATCTGCTCAATTGCCGCGCGTTTATACTCCGGCCCGAAAAACGAAACTGTTGACCGTTATCTTTTTTGAAAACGCTCGATTCGCCCGAGGAATGAACGAGAAGACTGCGTCGCTCGGCTCGACCGGTTTTGAATTCGGAAAAAATCGACGAAATTCGGTTTCTCGGCACGGCATCGTAACATTGAATTCTCGAAAAAACTGTCGAAACTGGATTTTTTCTCTGTCTCAATTTTATTCAGCTCAAAAAAACGATGGCAAAAAATTTTCTATGCCTAATCGGCTCTACTGGAACTAACTGTATTCTGCTCATTCATCTTCAAAAACTGAGAAAAATCGACGAAATTCATTTTTTCGGCCCAGAAATATAATATTAAAACCGCGAAAAAACTGATGAATTTGGAATTTTTTTCCCTATTTCTGCTCTATTCTGCGCACTCCATTGATTTAAAATCGAAAAATCCACTGTCTCAATCGGCCCAAAACTGTAGCTAACTGTACTCTGCTCATTTTCAAAAAATCGGAAAAAATCATCGAAATTCAATTTTTCAGCACGAAATTATGGTACCGGAACCGCGAAAAAACTGTCGAAATTGAAAAATTCTCTTCTATTCGGTCTCACTCTGCTCTAATTATTACATGAAAAAATCTCAATTGTTACTCTGCTCCTAACCTAGCAACCACGTGTCTTTCAAAAAATGAGGTTAGGTCTGCCCTATACATTCTCTGCACTGCTCTTGAAAATTGAAAAAAATCATCGAAATTCGATTTTTCTGTCCGTGCTCATGCCACTGAAATCGCGCTAAGACGTCGAACACGGAAAAATTCGCGCCAAGACCGCTCTCGTTTCTCACAATGACATGCTGTGGCACGCATAAAAAATCCGCCGGCTCATATTCGTGCAAGTCTCGTTAAAACATTCGTTGTAAAAATGCACGGAAAAAATTCACGGATAAAAAAAATGACACGAAAAAAAACTCCGGAAACGTCGATAAATTGTCCAATGATCCGCTCGAAGAAATGACCGCGACAAAAAAACACGGAAAAATCACTTTAACTTTCTGCACAAACTCGAAGAAAATACTGTAAAAACTCTGCTCTTTTTCTGCACAAAATTCGACGATAAATCCATGGAAACTCTGCTCAAAAAATTCGACGAAAAAATTCACGGTAACTCTGCTCAAAATTCGACGAAAAATCCATGGAAACTCTGCTCTTGATCTGCTCAATATTCGACGAAAATCCCCGGAAAATATGCGCCACGAAATAACCGCGAAAAAAATCCGGAAAAATCTGCACAAAGGTCGTCGAAAATTAAAGAAAAAACACGAAAAAACTCTGCTCAAAAATCGAAGAAATTGCCCGAAAATTCATCCGCACGAAAAAAAAACTATCAGCCCGACGCGAAAAAAAAAAACAAGAGAAAAAAAAACAAGAGAAAAAAAAAATTAACTTCGCTTTGCTACCATGTTTGTTGGGGAGAGGTTGAATTAAAGACGTCCGTTCTGCTCGAAGATCAAATAAGGAAAGAATTTATTGCACATAGCTTATGTGTATACAGTTTGACATTGGCTCAGGTGGCGCTCTCAGCTGCCACCTGGTGTGAAACGGATGACAGGTGTTGCCATCGTCAATTCGCCCTATCTTTTAGTACATAAAGTCCGCTCTACATTAACAATTATCGGCACGTAATAAACCTCTCTCTAACATCCTCCCACCCCCTAACGGAGTGGGGTAAATCAGTCTGCGCAGTGGAAGTACTTATTCAATATAACAATTCTTTATGTCCTTAACTAAAGTATCATACAATAAATTCTTAAATCTAGTTCAATTTCATTTCTGCTGTACGTAAAACGGCAACCGCAATCTTGTGATGTTGACCGCTGCTCGTGAACGTGTCCTCGACGCTATTCCTGGCTCATTTTTCTTCGATTGAATCTGCTCGTTGCTGTCATTGCTGACGGTCTGCTCGTTGACGTCTTCTGGATCTTTCTGCTCGTCTCCATTCAGTTCAGCCATGGTTGGAATCAGCACTAGCTTGGCAACTGATCTCTTGAACTCGCTGTCTGGGGTCTTGATCTTGACATTCCGCACAAAATTATCTGCTCCAGGATATACTTCGACAACTCGGGCCACCGGCCAACAGCCTGGTGCGACGTTGTCCTCTTTCATCAGCACTAAATCGCCCACCTTGAGATTCCGCTCTGTTCTGCTCCATTTGTAACGGTTCTGTAGCGTACTTATATATTCCTTGCGCCATACCGTCCAGAAATCTTGATGGATTCGGTCCAATAATTTTTTCTGATGGACTCGATTGAACGGTATGTCCTGCATGTTTCTGCCCAAGGGTTGAATGACTCGGTCTCCAATGAATGCATGAGATGGAGTGAGATAGTTTAAGTCCATCGGGTCATCGGACAACGGTACGAGTGGCCTGCTATTGAGCACGGCTGAGATCTGCGCAAATAGTGTCTGGTACCGCTCAAAGGTTAACGAATAGTCCATAATCATTCTGCGCATGTGGTGTTTCGCTGACTTTACTGCTGCTTCCCATAATCCGCCCTGGTTCGGCGCTCGAGGTGTGATAAACTTCCATCGAATATTCTGCGCTTTAAGGAAGTTGTCCATGCTTCTCGACTTCCATGAGACTAGCACTGTTTTCAGCTCATTTTCTGCACCTTTGAATGTCTTTGCGTTATCACTGAACCAGTTGGGTAAAGATATAGATATAGATAAAGATACCTGGGTAGATACCAGATAAGATATTATCTTTATCTTATCTGTATCTCATTGCAAAATATCTTATCTTATCTAGATAATGAGAAAAATTCAGTATCTTTCACCGGTTTCTAAGATATTTCTAAGATACTTTGTTTTTTTTTCTGTTGATTTGTGCTTTTTTTTGGAAAATCATTTTTATCTTGAAAAAAATGATTTTTGTGTGAAAAGATACTAAAATATCTACAGATACTTGGGCATCTATAGATACTTTTTCTATCTATATAATGAAAAAGTATCTAAGAGGCAAACCCATATATGAAGTACTGATTATTTCCTTCAATTAAAATATCTTCAAAATATCTAAGATACAGCGCAGATACTACCTTATCTTTGCGATATTTCAGATATAGATCTCGTATCTTATCTAGATATTTTTTTCCCAAACGAATAAAGATCTTATCTTATCTAGATACTAAAAAATTCATGATTACCCAACACTGGCGAACAGTAAATCAATTCAGTTTGGCCTGGAATATGGAATGTTAAATTTGAAAGTAGCGTTTTTTCTAGTTATATTTTTCTACAAGATACTTGATATTATCGCGATAGATA
>JBBMKD010055107.1:0-10967 GCA_037834095.1 Argya squamiceps
AGCAGGGAAGGATCAGGGATGGATTTAGGGATGGAGCAGGGATAGCAGGGATGGATTTAGGGAAGGAGCAGGGATGGAACAGGGATATCAGGGATGGATTTAGAGAAGGAGCAGGGAAGGATCAGGGATGGATTTAGGGATGGAGCAGGGATAGCAGGGATGGATTTAGGGAAGGAGCAGGGATGGAACAGGGATATCAGGGATGGATTTAGAGAAGGAGCAGGGAAGGATCAGGGATGGATTTAGGGATGGAGCAGGGATAGCAGGGATGGATTTAGGGAAGGAGCAGGGATGGGGCAGGGATATCAGGGATGGATTTAGAGATAGAGCAGGGAAGGATCAGGGATGGATTTAGGGATGGAGCAGGGATATCAGGGATGGATTTAGAGAAGGAAAAGGGGAGGATCAGGGATGGATTTAGAGAAGGAGCAGGGATATCAGGGCTGGAAGAGGGATATCAGGGAAGGAGCAGGGATGGAACAGGAATATCAGGGATATCAGGATTGGAGCAGGGATATCAGAGAAGGAGCAGGGATGGATTTAGGGAAGGAGCAGGGAAGGATCAGGGATGGAGCAGGATATCAGAGAAGGAAGGAGCAGGGATATCAGGTTTGGAGCAGGGATGGGTTTAGGAAAGGAACAGGGATATCAGGCATGGGGCAGGGATATGAGGGATAGAGCAGAGAAGGTGCAGGGATGGAGAAAGGGATATCAGGGGTGGAACAGGGATATTGGGATTGGAGCAGGGAAGGAACAGGGATGGAGCAGGGATATCAGGATTTGAGCAGGGATATCAGGATTTGAGCAGGGATAGCAGGGAAGGAGCAGGGATATCAGGAATGGATTTAGGAAAGGAACAGGGATATCAGGGCTGGAAGAGGGATACCAAGGAAGGAGCAGGAATATCAGGGAAGGATCAAGGGTGGAACAGGGATATCAGGATTGGAGCAGGGATATCAGGATTTGAGCAGGGATATCAGGGATGGAGCAGGGAAGGATTTAGGGAAGGAGCAGGGATGGAACAGGGATATCAGGAATGGATTTAGGAAAGGAACAGGGATATCAGGGCTGGAAGAGGGATACCAAGGAAGGAGCAGGAATATCAGGGAAGGATCAAGGGTGGAACAGGGATATCAGGATTGGAGCAGGGATATCAGGATTTGAGCAGGGATATCAGGGATGGAGCAGGGAAGGATTTAGGGAAGGAGCAGGGAAGGAGCAGGGAAGGAGCAGGGATATCAGGGAAGGAACAGGGATATGAGGGATGGAACAGGGATGGAGCAGGGATATCAGGATTGGAGCAGGGAAGGATCAGGGATGGAACAGGAATATCAGGGATATCAGAGAAGGAGAAGAGATGGATTTAGGGAAGGAGCAGGGATATCAGGGAAGGATCAGGGATAGCAGGTTTGGAGCAGGGATGGGTTTAGGAAAGGAACTGGGATATCAGGCATGGGCCAGGGATATGAGGGATAGAGCAGAGAAGGAGCAGGGAAGGATCAGGGATGGAGGAGGGATATCAGGATTTGAGCAGGGATATCAGGATTGGAGCAGAGATGGAGCAGGAATGTCAGGGATGGAGCAGGAATGTCAGGGAAGGAGCAGGGATGGAGAAGGGATATCAGGGGTGGAACAGGAATATCAGGATTGGAGTAGGAATATCAGGGAAGGAGCAGGGATGGAGAAGGGAGATCAGGGGTGGAACAGGGATATCAGGATTTGAGCAGGGATATCAGGATTGGAGCAGGGAAGGAGCAGGGATATCAGGGATGGAGCAGGGATGGAGCAGGGATATCAGGATTGGAACAGGGATATCAGGATTGGAGCAGGGATATCAGGATTGGAGCAGGGAAGGAGCAGGGATATCAGGGAAGGAGCAGGGATGGAGAAGGGAGATCAGGGGTGGAACAGGGATATCAGGATTTGAGCAGGGATATCAGGATTGGAGCAGGGAAGGAGCAGGGATATCAGGGAAGGAGTAGGGATGGAGCAGGGATATCAGGGAAGGAGCAGGGATGGAGCAGGGATATCAGGATTGGAACAGGGATATCAGGATTGGAACAGGGATATCAGGATTGGAACAGGGATATCAGGATTGGAGCAGGGCTATCACACACAGCACTCAGCCCGTCCCCTGGGCTCTCCCTCTCTCCTGGCCCTGCACAACGGCAGCTTTGTCCTCTGCTCCGGGCCTGTGGCTTTGTCCCTGCCCAAGATAAGCCCAGAGAAAAAATGTCACCAGCCGCCGTGCTCCCAAAACCACCCAGCAGCTCCACACGGGTGGAACAATTCCAGTGCATCCATCCCTAAAAAGCTGGCAGAGCCTTCCCACCTCGCAGCTGATTTTTCTGGGAAGGACAAGCCCAGAATTCAGCTCCAAGGGCAGAATTCCCAGCGGCTGGAACACCCTGAACGCCCCGAGGGTGACAGGCGACAGCAGGGACAGTGCCAGCAGCGCTGGGATTTCACTCCCGCAGGAATTTCCCACATCCCCCAGCTCCGGCTCAGTTGTCACCCAGCTGGCGGGCAGGGGAAGGTGACAAGTGACAAAGAGCTGCCCAGAGGAGCCTCCCAGCCCGGCAGAATTCATTCCGAGCCGTTTCCAAGAGAAGGAAATTCCGTTTAATTCTGTTTAAATCCGTTTAATTCTCTTTAATTCCGCTGCTCTGCTCGGATTCCTCACGGAAATAAATGGAAATCTCGGGTTGGGATTTCAGCTGAGAAATCGGCCCTGCAGCCACAGAAGGGATAGCTGGGACATGGCCTGGGGACCAGGACATGCCACAGTGTGCAGGGGATATCCCTGTTCCACCCCTGAGATCCCTGTTCCACCCGATATCCCTTCTCCATCCCTAAATCCACCCCTGATATCCCTTCTCCATCCCTGCTCCTTCCCTACTCCTCCCCTAAATCCATTCCTGCTCCATCTCTTCTCCTTCCCTGCTCCTTTGCTCCTTCCCTAAATCCTTCCCTACTCCTTCTCTGCTCCATCTCTTTTCCTTCCCTGAAACTTCCCCTGCTCCCTTTCTGCTCCATCCCTGCTGTCCCTACTCCATCCCTACTCCTTCCCTAAATCCATCCCTGCTCCATTCCTGATATCCCTGCTCCTTCCCTGCTCCTTCTCTGCTCCATCTCTTCTCCTTCCCTGAAACTTTCTCTTCTCCCTCTCTGCTCCATCCCTGCTCCTTCCCTAAATCCATCCCTGCTCCCTCCCTGCTCCTTCCCTAAAACCTTCTCTGCTTCCTCTCTGCTCCATCCCTGTTCCATTCCTACTCCTTCCCTAAATCCATCCCTGCTCCTTCCCTGATATCCCTGCTGCTTTGCTGCCCCATCCCTGCTCCATTCCTAAATCCATCCCTGCTCCTTCCCTAAATCCATCCCTGCTCCTTCCCTGAGATCCCTGATATCCCTGTTCCACCCCTATAGCCCTGTTCCACCTCTATATCCCTTCTCCTTTCCTAAATCAATCCCTGATATCCCTGCTCCTTCCCTGCCCCATCCCTGCTCCATTCCTGATATCTCTGCTCCATCCCTGCTTCATCTCTGATATCCCTGCTCCTTCCCTGAAACTTTCCCTGCTCCATCCCTGCTCCATTCCTACTCCTTCCCGAAATCCATCCCTGCTCCTTCCCTAAAACCTTCCCTGCTCCCTCTCTGCTCCATCCCTGCTGTCCCTGCTCCTTCCCTGCTCCATCCCTAAATCCATCCCTGCTCCCTCCCTGATATCTCTGCTCCTTCCCTGATATCCCTGCTGCTTTCCTGCCCCATCCCTGCTCCATTCCTGATATCTCTGCTCCCTCCCTGCTCCGGCATTAACACAGGAACTCAAGCTCGGAGGCTGCCCAGCTCTGGGAGCTGCGGGCACAAAGAGCCTCGAGGAGGAGGAGGAGGAGGAGGAAGGGCTCCATCCCTTATCTCCTGCAGCCGTGTATCAATTACCCCCGGCGTCTCAAAGCCTGAGATGGAAATGGATTTTCCTGCCCTTTTTTAAAAGAGAATTTCTGTCCCGGCAGAGGGGAGAGCCGAGGGCAGGAGATTTCCCCAGATCCCAGGGGTGCTGCTGATGGGAATCAGGGAATTCTGCCCTGCTCTGCCCCACAGGGAATGCTGAGCACTTGGAGAGGAAACCACCCGCCCTGCGTGGCAGGGAGTTAAGAAAACAGGGTCAGCTCTGAGACAGAAAGGTTAAAAAAGCCATTTTTGAGGATTTTTTTGCTGCCAGCCTGGCTCTGCTGTGTGGTCCTGGTGTGACACTGTCACCAATTGCTCCTGGAGGGCTCCTGGCTGTGACCACGGGGCTTTAATGCAGCAGGAGCCTCTCCCCAATCGATGGGAGCTCCCTGCTGCTCCCAAAATCCCATCACTGATCGATCCAGGGGCAGCATTAAACCCAGACCTCCCAGGAGAAGAGGGAGGAATGGATTTGGAGCCTCCTGGAGTGATTTCCTGGCAGGACACGGAGCTCTGCCTGCTCAGAGCCATCCCTCAATCTCCTCCTCCTGGGAATTCCCAACCCACATCCTTGCGATCCTCAGGGATGGATCTGCACCTCCTTGGGATGGATCGTGCTGAGATCTCACTCCCAGCCCATGGAAAAGCCAATCCAGAGCTCCAGGAGAGCAGGAATTCCTGCTGAGCAGGAACTTATATTTTCTTTATTTTTTCTTTGTATTTTCTTCATTTTTTTCTTTATATTTTCTTTATCTCTTCTTTATTTTTCTTCGGTTTTCTTCTTCTTCTTTGTTTTGAGGACAAACCCAAACTCACAATTCCCCCAAAAACTGGAGAATTTTGGAGAAGGATTCCCCCAAAATTGGGAATGGCTTCTTTGGAGAAGGATGGGCTTTGATGGGAGCTGCTCCATCTTTTTCTCTTCCCTCCTCATCAGGAATTCCCTGTGTTTTTATCCAGTGCTCTGTAACTCTGGCAGCTCCCTGGAGAGGAGCCTCATCCCTCCCATCCCTGTGGAAACCCAACAGGCTCCCTGCTGCTCCATCCCCTTTTTCCCAGGATTATTGCAGAGATCCCTGCGGTGCCCTCGCTGTCCCTCATCCAATTTTGGATTCTGGGAAATAAATGTGACCTCGCAGGGATCAATCTGCTCTTGGAAATGCAATAACACAGCCAGGAAATGCTCTTGGAGGGCTCCTGGCTGTGACCACGGGGCTTTAATGCAGCAGGAGCCTCTCCCTCATCGATGAGAGCTCCCTGCTGCTCCCAAAATCCCATAACTGATCGATCCAGGGGCAGCATTAAACCCAGACCTCCTCAGGAGCTCCCAGGAGAAGGGGGAGAAATGGATTTGGAGCCTCCTGGAGTGATTTCCTGGCAGGACACGGAGCTCTGCCTGCTCAGAGCCATCCTGGTGTGGCTCCACGCTCCATAAAATCTGCATTAGCCACAGAAAATCTGCATTAGCCACAAAAAAATCTGCATTATTTGAGTCTCCCTGGGCGTTTGTGGTGGAGCTGAGGCAGCAGAGGGCTGGGAATGGCCATCCAGGAAAGGCTGAGGGGATGTTCCCAGCCCTGTTCCCTGTCCCCTCCCTGCCCCCTCCCTGCTTCCAAATTCTGTTCCTTGTCCCTTTCCCTTCCCTGTTCCCTGTCCCCTCTCCATTCCCTGTCCCCTCCCTGCTTCCAAACTCTGTTCTTTGTCCTTTCTCTTTTCTCTGTCCCCTCCCAGTGCTTCCAAACCCTGCTCTCTGTGCCCTCACTGCTTCCAAACTGTTCCTTGTCCCTTTCCATTCCCTGTCCCCTCTCTGTTCCCTGTCCCCTCCCTACTTCCAAATCCTGTTCTTTGCTCTTTCCCTTTTCCCTGTCCCCTCCCTGCTTCCCAGCCCTGCTCCCTGTGCTTCCAAATTCTGTTCCCTGTCCCCTCCCTGCTTCCAACTCTCTTCCTTGTCCTTCCCTTTTCCATGTCCCCTCTCTGCTTTCCCTTTCCATTCCCTGTGCCCTCCCTGCTTCCAAACTCTGTTCCTTGTCCCTTTCCATTCCCTGTCCCCTGTCCTTTCTCTGTTCCCTGTCCCCTCCCTGCTTCCAAATGCTCCCTGTGCCCTCCCTGCTTCCAAACTCTGTTCCTTGTCCCTTCCCTGTTCCCTGTCCCTTCTCTGCTTCCCATTTTTGCTCCCAGTCCCTTCCCTGCTTCCCAGCCCTGCTCCCTGTCCCCTCCCTGCCGTCCCTCTCTGCTCCCTGTCCCCTTGTCCCCAGCACGGTGCCAATCCCACCTGGAATTGCTGGGATCCCTCCCCAGCCCCACCACACTCCCGGAACCTTCCCCAAACCTCATCCCGGCCACTTTTCCACATCCTCTGCCCACTCCTCCGGGATAAAAACTGAGGATTTGCTGACTCCTTCCCGGCTTTTCCAGTTATTTTTTTCTCGGGATGGGATTTTTTGGGCTGATTAATGTTTCTAGGAATGTCCTGCCCTGGCTGAGAGGGATCAGTGATGCCGCAGCTCCCCCGTTGTCCCGGCTCCCTCCTCCTGAGTGAGTTTTAAAAAGCTCTGGAGCGTTCCTGGAGTCACATCCCGCAGGGAACACGTCAGCCCCGGGCTGGGAACGGATCCTGAAAATCTCTGGATGAGAGGGGAAAAAGGGATTGGCCTGCGTGGGATGGGACCTCGGCAGCACCACAAAAAACTGGGAAAAAAAAGAAAACTTTAAAAAAAAAGGGAATCTGTGATTTGTTTGGCGTTTCCTTCCCGGTTTTCTCACATTCCTCCGCCTGACTCACCAACCTGCTGCTCTGCATTCCTGGGATTGGTCCTGGATGTCCTGGAGCCCGCTGGAATTGCTCAGCGGGATTGAGCCCGGGGCATCCCTGCTCCTCGGGGAAGTTGCTTTTTTTTCCTGATTGCTGTTTAATTACCGATTCACGCGTTCCTTGCGGCTCGGGAATTGCCCAGAGGAGCTTTTTATTTTATTTATTTATTTATTTTCCACAGGCTGCTGCTCTCTGTGCTTTATCCCCGAGGCTGGGATGAGCCGATCCCGAGGATTCTCTCAGAAAAATCCTGGGAAAAAAATCACTTTTGGGAAGTCGCCCTAAACACAGAAGGGTCAGGAACAAATCCGTGAAAACAAAATTTCATCCGAGGTAGTTTTTTTGGGTTTTTTTATGGATTCTGTAGAGAAACTGATAATGAAGCTCCCTCAATCCCAAAGCGTTGCCACGGCAACCGGCGGGATGCGGGGATGGATGGGAAGTGTCACCCTTGGGGACAGAGAGGGGACAGCTGCTGCTGCTGCTGCCTCCGGGGCGCCGGGGAGGGAGCGAGCCGGCTGGAATAAGGGATTTCAGCCGGAATAAAGGGTTGGAGGTGGGATAAAGGGGTTACAGATGGAATAATGGAGTAATTATTATTGGAATATTATTATTATTATTATTATTATTATTATTATTATTATTATTATTATTATTATTATTATTATTATTCCCCTGGAATTAAGGAGTTCCAGCTGGAATAAAGGGTTACAGGTGGAATAAAGGGGTTACAGGTGGGATAATGGGGTTGCAGATGGAATAATAGGGTTACAGGTAGAATAAAGGGTGACAGGTGGGATAAAAGGGTTATAGGTGGAAGAAAGGGTTACAGGTGGAATAAAGGAGTTACAGATGGAATAATGGAGTTATTATTATTATTATTATTATTATTATTATTATTATTATTATTATTATTATTATTCCCCTGGAATTAAGGAGTTCCAGATGGAATAAAGGGTTACAGGTGGGATAATGGGGTTACAGATGGAATAATGGAGTTATTATTATTGGAATAATAATAATTATTATTATTATTATTATTTTTCCCCTGGAGTTAAGGAGTTTCAGATGGAATAAAGGGTTACAGCTGGAATAATGGGATTACAGGTGGGATAATGGGGTTGCAGATGGAATAATAGGGTTACAGGTGGAATAAAGGGGTTTCAGCAGGAAATGAAAGGATCTCACCTGGAATAAAGGGTAACAGGTGGAATAATGGGGTTACAGGTGGAATAAAATTCTTAATTCTAAATTTTAATTCTTTAAAACCTTCTCCAGAGGTTTTAAAGGCAGGTTTGTACCTGCCTCGAGCCAGAGGCAGGTACAGGAATGCAGGAGAGGATTTCCTGGGACGTGGATCCAGATCCCTGCGGTGCCACCCTCGGCTGTCACTGATGGGGACAAGGAAGGAGCCGCTCAGGGAGGGCCAGACCTGCCTTGTCCAGCAGGTAAAACATCCAGGAACATCTTTTTTTTCCCTGGAATAACTGTCAGGAAGCAGCAGGAGATGGGAAAGGAGCCAGCCTGGAGCTGCTCCAGGCCTGGGAGGCTCCCTGAGAGGGGAAACAGCTTTTCCCTGGCTTTTGTTTTTTTTTTTTCCCAGCCTTTTCCCCCTCCCTGTGTCAAAAGCCTGGAAAATTCCTGGGAAATTTCCTCCAGAGGCTGGAATTGCAGAGCTTGGAAGGCCTGGGGTTCTCCTCTGTGCTCCTTTTGCCGTGGGGTGGACGATGAAAAACAAATCCTGGAAGTAGAGCAGGGAGAACTCCTCCAAAAATTGGAAATTGGGAATTTCCTGAGGATATTCCTGGTTATTCCAGAGCCTGCCAGCAGCTCCTGTGCCCTTGCTGATGATCAGGGCTGGAGTGGGAATGTGGGAAAAGCTCCTGGATCTCCTGCAGGGGCAGGATGTGTCGCCCAGCCAGAGCAGATGGTGACCTGGATTTGGCAGGGAAGGGCTGAGCTGGGGGATGCACCCTTGGGAGAAGAGGATTTGGGGAAGGGGAAGGGCCTGGGATACTCTGGGATTCATCCCAGCCAGCTCAGATCCTGCTTTTTTTGGGAAAACAAACCCCCACAGCCCTTAAATCTGAACCCTTGGGTTGGGTTTTATGAGTTTAACGTGGATGAAAATTCCTCCCCCAAGGACAAGGATCCATCTGGATCCTGCAGGAGGAAATGGGGTCAGTTCAGAGGAGGAATTGGAGCCCTGGGAAGGAGATGGAGCTCGGAATTCCCGTGGTTGGGGCAGCAAAATTCCAGGAAAACCCTTGGGACACACTCAGCTGGTCAGCAGCAGCAATGAAAGCTGGAGTTTTAATCAGGAGTTATTTCTATCAGCAGTTTAACCTCCAATTATTCCCACTAAAACCTCCAGGAGAAATTCCCCTTCCCTGCCCAAACCCTAATTCCACATTCCAGCCCCATCCCTGAGAAAATTTACCCCAAAACAGGAAAAATTCAGGATATTTTCCCTCTGTTTTCCTGCCCTGCTGCAAACTGATTCCCTGCTCTGCCTGTGGACATCTGTTTCTCCTCGGATTCTTGGATTTCTTGGCTCCAGGAGCTTCTCCTGGGAGTTTGAGCTCGTTTTGCTTCATTTTGGAGCTTTGTGAGGGGCTGGGGCTGAGCTCCTGCCCCACATCCACCTCCTGCCTTGGAAAAGAGTTAATTCCTGGAGTTTTCTGCTGGAAAATGGGGGATTTTTGGGAGGCAATAATGGGAAACAGGGAGTGTTCCCAGATCTAGGGAAAGCTGGAAAACTCTGGAATGTTCTGCTGGAAAATACGAATTTTTGGGAGGTAATAATGGGAAACAGGAAATGTTCCCAGGTCTGGAGAGGCAGGAAAACTCTGGAATGTTCTGCTGGAAAATACGAATTTTTGGGAGCTAATAATGGGAAACAGAAAATGTTCCCAGGTCTAGAGAGGCAGGAAAACTCTGGAATTTTCTGCTGGAAAATGGGGGATTTTTGGGAGGCAATAATGGGGAACAGGGAGTGTTCCCAGATTTGGGGAAGCAGGAAATTCTGGAATGTTCTGCTGGAAAATGGGAATTTTTGGGGTGTAATAATGAGATGCAGAGGGTGATCCCAGATCTAGGAAAGCAGGAAAACTCTGGAATTTCCTGTGGAAAATGGGAGCTAATAATGGGAAATGAGAAGTGTTCCCAGGTCTAGAGAGGCAGGAAAATTTTGGAATTTTCTGCTGGAAAATGGGGATTTTTGGGAGGTAATAATGGGAAACAGGGAGTGTTCCGGGGTCTGAGGAAGAAAGAAAACTCTGGAATTTCCTGCTGGAAAACGGGGCCGTGCAGGGAGAGAGCCGAGGATGAGGAGGGAGCTGGGAATCAGGGCAGGACGCCCGGATGAGTCACTCGGGGCTTAGGGAAATCTCGGCAGGATTATCCCGAGGGAAAATCCGGCAGCTGTTGGATCTGGGAGTCCCCTGGAGAAGGGGACACCAAGGAAGTGTCACCGAGGGAGGTGACAGCAAGGAAAGTGTCCCTGCAGGGCACCGGGCTTGGCGGGGTGGGATCTGTGCCAGTCCATGGGAATGGATCCGTCCCTCGGGAAAGGATCCTGATCCCTGGGCAGGGCGGGTGCCACAGGGCAGGGGTGGCCTCACGGGGAGGGACAGGGACAATCCTGTCCTGTGCCACCCTCTGATTGTCCTGTGCCACTCCCTGATTGTCCTGTGCCACTCCCTGATTGTCCTGTGTCACCCTCTGATTGTCCTGTGTCACCCCTGGCTGTCCTGTGTCACCCCCCTGCTGTCCTGTGCCACCCCCTGGCCGTCCTGTGTCACACCCCCTGGCCATCCTGTGCCACCCTCCACTGTCCCTGTGTCACCACCTGATTGTCCTGTGTCACCCTCCTCTGTCCTGTGCCATCTTCTGGCTGTCCCTGTGCCACCCCCCTGCTGTCCTGTGCCACCCTCTGATTGTCCTGTGTCACTCCTGATTGTCCTGTGCCACCCCTGGCTGTCCCTGTGCTACCCCTTGGCCATCCTGTGTCACCCTCCACTGTCCCTGTGCCACCCCCTGATTGTCCTGTGCCACCCCTGATTGTCCTGTGTCACCCCTGGCTGTCCTGTACCACCCCCTGGCCATCCTGTACCACCCCCTGGCCATCCTGTGTCACACCCCCTGGCCATCCTGTGCCACCCTCCACTGTCCCTGTGTCACCACCTGATTGTCCTGTGTCACC
>JBBMKD010055108.1:0-10889 GCA_037834095.1 Argya squamiceps
TGCCCGGCCCCGTAGGGCCAGTTGAAGGTGCTGCCCGACAGCAGCATGTCCCGGATGAGGGTCTCGATGGGGGTCTTCCCCACCAGGCGCATGAAGAAGAGCTGGGAGATGAGGGTGGCGGGCACAGCCTCAGGACCCCAAAACCTTTGGTGACAACCCCAACAACAACTCCTTTAGGCACAACCCCATTCCCACAGACCCGGGAGTCACCGGAATTCTGGAGAAATCCCCCAGGTCCACCATTCCCAGGGATCGCTCCGCAATATCCATCGCTATTATTTGTCCCTGACCCTATTGTCCATCCCCACCCCTATTACTGGGACCCCAAAACCTTTGGTGACAACCCAACAAGTCATTCAGGGGCACAACCCCATTGTTGCAGGCCTGGGAGCTACCGGCATTCCACAGAATCCCCCAAATTGACCGTTCCCAAGGGATTGCTCCACAACGTCCACGTCCCCGACCCTATTGTCCACCCCAAACCCTACTGCCCGGCCCCGTAGGGCCAGTTGAAGGTGCTGCCCGACAGCAGCATGTCCCGGATGAGGGTCTCGATGGGGGTCTTGCCCACCAGGCGCATGAAGAAGAGCTGGGAGATGAGGGCGGCGGGCACGGCGCGCAGCGCGGGCAGCCGCAGCAGGAGCCGCCCGAAGCGCTGGGGCTGCGCCGGGTACTGGGACCGCTCGTACTCCGTCAGGGCCACCTGAGCCTTCTCCTGCAGGGTCTCCACGTGGGACGGGTCCGACAGACCGCAGGCGTCTGGGAAAGGAAGGGGGGTGAAAAGAGGTTGGAGAGGGATGAGGATTTCGAGAGGGTATTGCGGGATTTCAAGCGGGTGTCTTGGAATTTGTAGGGAGTATCTTGAAATGCCACAGGGAATCTCTCAGAAATCTTTCCCTGTTCATATATGAGATCCCAAACACTTGGGAAAATCTGGGACATATTCCCATTCATTCCTGAGTCCTCAAGCCCTTGGGAAAACATGGAGAAACCCCTTCCCACTCATTCCAAATCCCCCAAACTCTCTGAAAAACCTTTCCCTACCCATTCCCAAACCTTCAGAAAAACCCAGGAAAACCTTTCCCACCTTCAGAAAAACCCAGGACAACCTTTCCCAAGACTCAAACTTTAGGTAAAACCCAGAAAAACCTTTCCCTACTCAATCTCCCAAACCCTCAGAAGAAGCCAGGACATATTCCCACTCATTCCCAAGACCCTAAACCCTCGGGAAAACCCAGAAAAACCCTTCCCACTCATTCCCAATCCCCAAACCCTCAGAAAAACCCAGGACAACCTTTCCCTACCCATTCCCAAGACCCTAAACCCTCAGAAAAACCCACAAAACCCCTTCCCACTCATTCCCAAGACCCTAAACCCTCAGAAAAACCCACAAAACCCGTTCCCCAAGCCCCTCACCGGGCGTGAAGAGCGCGATGGCCTTGAGGCAGCTGTACTCGGCCGAGTCCACCTGCAGCCTGTTGAGCTTCTCCACCTGCTCCTGGAAGACCCTGATCTGGTCCATGAAGGCCACCACCCTGTCGGCCGACATGGGCGAGGCGTGGAAGCCGGCGGCCGCCAGCAGCGGGGCCATGTGCAGCGGCAGCGCCGACTGCGCCGCGTTCAGCACGAACAGCTCGCTCCAGCTCAGCCTCAGCAGGGCCACCTGATCCGACACCGGCAGCTCGGGGAAGAAGGGGATGTTCCGGGCCCACTCCACCGTGCTGAAGAGGAGGCGGGCGGCCAGCTCGCAGATGTTGTCGATGCCCATCAGGCTGCCCTGCTGCTGCTGCTGCTGCTGCGTCTGCTGCTGGGCGTAGTGGGAACCGTAGCGGGCGGCGGGGTAGGGCTCGGCACGGAGCAGTTGGGAGATCAGCTCCGACACCGGCTGCCCGTTGAAGTATTCCGAGGGTGGGATGGGGTTGGGGCTGCTGCTGGAGTGGCTGGGGGGGATGCGGCCCCGCTGCACGGCTGGAGAGGACAAGGAAGGATCAGAAATTTCAGCCCCATCCCAAAGAGTCCCTACTGGATTTTCATCCCGATCCCATGCAGAGATCCCACTGGATTTTCATCTCAATCCCAAAGACACCAACTGCATTTTCATCCTGATCCCATATTGATCCTATTAGATTTTCATCCCAACTCCATATGGTTTTTACTGGATTTTCATCCCAATCCTAAACAGATTCTACTGGATTTTCATCCCAATCCCAAAGAGTCCTATCGCATTTTCATCCCAACCCCACACGGATTCTGCTGGATTTTCATCCCGATCCCAAATGGATCCTGGTGTCCCATGGAGGTGTTTGGTGAGGGAGAAAAGGGGATTTGGGACACCAGGAGCAGCTCCCAAGCCCATTCCTGCCCTGCTGGGCACAGTGGGAGCCGTGGTGCAGCGGGGTAGGGCTCGGCGCGGAGCAGTTGGGAGATCAGCTCCGACACCGGCTGCCCGTTGGAGTATTCTGAGGGTGGGATGGGGTTGGGTGGGGACCAACTGCTGCTGGAGTGGCTGGGGGGGACAAGGAAGGATCAGGAAGTTCAGCCCCATCCCAAAGAGTCCCTACTGGATTTTCATCCCGATCCCATGCAGAGATCCCACTGGATTTTCATCTCAATCCCAAAGAAACCAACTGGATTTTCATCCTGACCCCAGTGGATCCTGCAGGATTTTCATCCCAATCCTAAAGAAACCTTCTGAATTTTCATCCCAATCCCATATAGATTCTATTAGATTTTAATCGCAATCCCATACAGATCCTACTCAATATTCATCCCAATCCCAATGAATCTCACTGAATTTTCATCCCAATACCAAAAAAACCTACTGGATTTTCATCCTGATCCCACATCAATCCTATTAGATTTTCATCCTGATCCCAAAGAGTCCTACTGGATTTTTCATCCCAACCCCAAGCAGATCCTGCTGGATTTTCATCCCAATCCCAATGAATCCTGCTGGATTTTCATCCCAATACCAAATGGATCCTGGTGTCTCATGGGGAGCTCTTCCAGGTGTTTTGTCACAGAGAAAAGGGGATTTGGCACAGCAGGAAAAGGTCCCTAAAAATCCTCCCGGAATTTTGAGATAAACCCAGGAACTTTTAGGGATAAACCCGGGATTTTTAGGGATAAATCTGGGAATTTGGGGATAAACCTGGGATTTTTAGGGATAAACTTGGGAATTTGGGTACAAACCTGGGATTTTTTGGGATAAACCCAGGATTTTTGGGGATAAACCTGGGATTTTTAGGGACAAACCTGTGATTTTTTGGGATAAACTCAGGATGTTTTGGGATAAACCCAGGACTTTTTGGGATAAACCCAGGATTTTTTGGGACAAACCTGTGATTTTTAAGGATTTCCACGGATCCAGGAATCCATCCCATCCCAAGGCCCCAACCCCAACTCCAGGCAGGCTCAGAAAAGGAGGGAAAACCTAAAAAAATCCCCAAAAATTCCTCAAAAATCCCCCAAAAAAGGTGGAGAAACCGGATTTTTTTTAGAAAATCAGAATTCCTGGGATTCCTCGGGATTCCTTGGGATTTTTTTCCATACCTTCCTTCCTCATCCCCACTCGGAAGCACTTCTTGAGGCGGCAGTACTGGCACTGGTTCCGGTGGTGTTGGTCGATCTGGCAATCCCGGTTGGACCTGTGGGAATTATTGGGATCAGCCGGAATTCCCGGGAATCTGAACCCCCCTCACCCACCCTGGGAATCCCAAAAATCCCCAAAAATCCCATCCCCAAACTCCTCCCTTCCTGGGAATCCCAAAAAATCCCATCCCCAAACTCCTCCCTTCCCACTTTTCCCCCCTCTCCCTGAGATTTTCTGGTTGTTTCCTTTGGAAAACCGGGAAAAAAAAAAACTTTTGGGATTTAAATCTTGGTGATCCCCCACCTCTCCCCCGGGCTGGAATTCCAAGGAATTCCAAGGAATTCCAGCCATTTCCTGCGGGGCTGGGCCTGAAATGCCTGAGCCCAAATCCCTCGGGATTCTGGGATAAAGGGATGGGATTCCCCAAATTCCTCCGAGCCTGGAAAAGGGATCCTGGCTCAAGGATTCATCCCAAAACTCCCAAAATCCACGGAAAAGGGGTCCTGGCTCATGGATTAATCCCAAAATTCCCCCAATTCCCAAAATCCTTGGAAAAGGGGTCCTGGCCCCTTTTGGGATGAATTGGGGGCGGGAAAAGGGACTATGGGAATAACTGGGGCCAGAAAAAGGAACTTGGGATGAATCGGGGCAGGAAAAGGGAATTTGGGATGAATCGGGGCAGGAAAAGGGAATTTGGGATGAATTGGGGGTGGGGAAAAGGGAATTCAAGAACAATCGGGGCAGGAATTTGGGATGAATCTGAGCAGGAAAAGGGAATTCAGGCTGAACCTGAGCAGGAAAAGAGAATTTGGGATGAATTGGGGCCAAAAAAGGGAATTTGGGGCAGAAAAAGGGAATTTGGGATGAATTGGGGGTGGGAGAAGGGAATTTGGGATGAATCAGGGGCAGGAAAAAAAGGGAATTTGGGAATAATTTGAGCCAAAAAAGGGAATTTGGGATGAATTGGGGGTGGGAGAAGGGAATTTGGGGCAGAAAAAGGGAATTCGGGATGAATCAGGGCAGGAATTTGGGATGAATCCCAGCAGGAAAAGGGAATTTGGGAACAATCAGAGCCAGAAAAGGGATTTTGGGCTGAATTGGAGCTGCGGCAGCCGCTGGAATCCCGACACGGATTTTTCTGGAATCCCAACACGGCTCCGGGCGGGATTTAACGGAATTAATTCATCCCCGACATCCCCGGAGCGGCGGGAACGTGAGCCCGGTGAAAAGAGCCGCCCTGACATCTTCATCCAGGGAAATTCCAGGAATTCCCGGGAAAAAACAGCCGGGAGGGGCTCGGGGCAGAGGGAAAAGAGCCGGGGAACGATCCCGGGGGTTTTCCAGTGGGTAAAAACACCTGGAAAATCCCAACCAGGGCCTTGGAATATTGAGAAAAGCTCCCAAAAATTATCCTGGAATTTTTTCAATGGATAAAAATATCTGGATGATTCCCACCACAGCCTTGGAATATCAGGAAAAGCTCCTTAAAATTATCCTGGATTTTTTTCCATGGATAAAAACACCTGGATAATTCCCACCACAGCCTTGGAATATCAGAAAAAGCTCCTTAAAATTATCCCGGATTTTTTTTTTTTCAATGGATAAAAAATATCTGGGTGATCCTGATTGTGGTCTTGGAATTTTGGGAAAAGCTCCCAAAAATATCCCAGATTTTTTTTTTTTTTTTCTTTTTCAATGGATAAAATCACCTGGAAAATTTCCACCAAGGTTTTGGAATTTTGGGAAAAGCTCCTTAAAATCCTCCCAAATTTTTTCCAGTGGATAAAAACACCTGGATAATTCCCACCGTGGCTTTAGAATATCAGGAAAACCTCCTTAAAATTATCCTGAATTTTTCCCAATGGATAAAAATATTTGGATAATTCCCATCATAGCTTTCGGATTTCGGGAAAAGCTCCCAAAAATTATCCCGGATTTTTTTTCCAATAGATAAAAATATCTGGATAATTCCACGATGATTTGGGAATCACCAGGAATTTGGGATATTCCAGAGGCTTTTTTTTCTCTTTTAATTTTTTTTTGTTGTTGTTTTAAATTTTAAAAGCCAGGAAATGATTTGGGAATCACCAGGAATTCAGGATATTCCAGAGGGTTTCCTCCCCTTTTTTTTTTTTTTTTTTTAAATTTAAAAAGCCAGGAAATTACTTGGGAATCACCAGGAATTTGGGATATTCCAGCGGGTTTTTTTTCCCTTTTTTTTAAATTTTAAAAGCCAGGAAACTATTTGGGAATCACCAGGAATTTGGGATATTCCAGAGGGATTTTTTTCCCTTTTTTTTGGTTTTAATTTCAAAAGCCAGGAAGTCACTTGGGAATTTTTTGGCTTTTCCAAAGGGGAAAAAAAGGGGAACAAAGCTCCGGGATCCGCTTTTGTTCCGACCCCGAGCCCCCGGCGGAGCTCATTTGCATATTCCCAGCGCCTTTCATTATCGCCGCCGCTAATTACCCGCCCTAATTAAGTCATTAGCACAGCCCGGGCCTTTTGGAGCTTCCCAAATTTCCCAGCTCGCTGCCGCCTTTGCCAGGGGAAAACTCTGGAGGGGATTTTTTGGGAGTTTTTCCTGAAATTCCAAAACCACGGTGGGAATTTTCCAGGTGGTTTTATCCATTGGGGAAAAAATCCGAGAGGATTTTTGGGAACTTTTCCCGAAATTTCAAGGCCACAGTGGAAATTATCCAGATATTTTTATCCATTGGAAAAAATCCAGGATAATTTTTGGGAGTTTTCCCAAAATTCCAAGACCATGATTGGGGTCACCCAGATGATTTTATCCATTGGAAAAAATCCAGGATAATTTTGGGAAGCTTTTTTCCAAAATTCCCAGGCTGTGGTGGGAATCATCCAGGTGGTTTTATCCATTGGAAAAAATCTGGGATTATTTTAGGGAATTTTTCCCAAAATTACAAGGCTACGGTGGGAATTTTCTAGGTGTTTTTATCCACTGGAAAAAATTAGGGATGATTTTTTGGGAAGGATTTCCCACCTGGGAATTCTGGCCTTGTGCCACTCCTGGAGTTGGGGAAGGATTGAGGGAATTCCTGTTGGGATTGTGAAAAATCCAGGAGGATTTTTGGGAGCTTTTCCTGAAATTCCCAGGCTGTGGTGGGAATTTTCCAGCTGGTTTTATCCACTGAAAAAAATCCGGGATAATTTTAGGAGCGGGAGCTGATTCCAGCTGGGCTTGGATCCAGATAATTCCTGATCCTTTTCCCTTCTCCCAAAAATTCCAGAGCCTTCCCTGATCTGGGATGAGGGAATGGGGACCCTCGGGAATTTGGGGTGAGGGAATGGAGACCCTCAGAAATTTGGGAATTCAGGATGAGAAAATGGGGACCCTCAGGAATTCAGGATGAGAAAATGAGGACCCTCAGGAATTTGGGAATTCTGTTCTCCAGGAGCAGCCTGGGATTTGGGTCTCCCTCATTCCAAACTCTGGGAATTCTGAACTTCCTGGGGGTCCAATCCTGGAGCTGCTCAGGGATCTTGGATCCCTGTGTTCCAGTGCCTCCCTGCTCCTGGAATCCCGGAATTCCAGTGGCTCCCTGCTCCTGATATTCCAAGGGATTCCTGCTCCTGATATCCCAGTGAATCCCAGTATCCCCTCAGATCCCTGCTCCTGGTATTGACTCAGATCCCTACTCCTGGTTTCAGAATTCCAGGGGCTCCCTGCTCCTGGTATCCCAGTGGATCCTGGTTCCTCCCTGGATCCCTGCTCCTGATATTCCAGAGGATCCCAGTATTGACCCAGAGCCCTGCTCCTGGTATTTCAGGGGCTCCTGGTATTCCCCTGGATCCCCACTCCTGGTGTCTCAGGGGATCCCTGTTTCAGGTGTTGATCCGGATTCCTGCTCCTGGTATTCCAGGAGATTCCCACTCCTGATATCCTCCCAGATCTCTGCTCCTGGTATCCCAGTGGATCCCGGTATTCCAGGGGCTCCCTGCTCCTGGTCTTCCCCCAGATCCCTGCTCCAGATATCCTGGATCTTGATATCCCCCCAGACCTCTGTTCCCAGTATTTCAGAGGATTCCCACTCCTGATATCCCAGTGGATCCCGGTATTCCAGGGGCTCCCTGCTCCTGGTCTTCCCCCAGATCCCTGCTCCAGGTATTGACCTGGATCCCTGCTCCTGGTATCCCAAATCCCGGTATTCCAGGGGCTCCCTGCTCCTGGTCTTCCCCCAGATCCCTGCTCCCGGTATCCCGGATCCTGGTATCCCCCCAGACCCCTGTTCCCAGTATTCCAGAGGATTCCCACTCTCGATAACCCAGTGGATCCCGGTATTGACCCGGATCCCTGATCCCGGTATTCCAGGGGCTCCCTGCTCCCGGTCTTCCCCCAGATCCCTGCTCCAGATATCCTGGATCTTGGTATCCCCCCGGATCCCTGCTCCTGATGTTCCAGAGGATTCCCACTCTCGATAACCCAGTGGATCCCGGTATTGACCCAGAGCCCTGTTCCCGGTATTCCAGGGGCTCCTGGCTCCCGGTATCCCGGGGGATCCCTGCTCCAGGTATTGACCCGGATTCCTGCTCCTGGTATTCCAGCGGATTCCCACTCCCAATATCCCCTCAGATCCCTGCTCCCGGTATTCCCTGGATCCCTGCTCCCGGTATTCTCTGGATCCCTGCTCCCGGTATTCTCTGGATCCCGGTATTCCCCTGGATCCCTGCTCCCAGTATTCTCTGGATCCCAGTATTCCCTGGATCCCTGCTCCCGGTATTCCCTGGATCCCTGCTCCCGGTGTCCTGTATCCCGGTATTCCCCTGGATCCCTGCTCCCGGTATTCCCCTGGATCCCTGCTCCCAGTGTCCTGTATCCCGGTACTCCCCTGGATCCCGGTATTCCCTGGATCCCTGCTCCCCGTATTCCCCTGGATCCCTGCTCCCGGTGTCCCGGATCCCGGTATTCCCTGGATCCCTGCTCCCGGTGTCCCGGATCCCCCCATTCCAGGGGCTCCCTGCTCCTGGTATTCCAGAGGATCCTTGCTCCCGGTATTGACCCAGATCCCTGCTCCCGGTATTCCAGGGGCTCTTGGCTCCCAATATCCCTGTGGATCCTGGTATCCCGGTGGATCCCTCCTCCCGGTATTCCCCTGGATTCCTGCTCCGGGTATCCCGGATCCCGTTATCCCCCCGGTTCCCGGTATTCCCGGGGCTCCCGGCATTCCCGCGGCTGCCGCTGGATCCCGGCCGTGCCCGGGGTGAGTCACGGGCACCGCGGGAATGCCGGGAGCGGCCACAACACCGGGGATGGACCGGGGATGGAGCGGGAACACCAGGGATGGACGGGGAATGGACCGGGAATGGCGCGGGAATACCGGGGATGGACCGGGAACGGACAGGGAATGGAGCGGGAATGGAGCGGGAACACCGAGAATGGATCCCGGGAATGGAGCGAGAACACCAGGGATGGACCGGGAACGGACCGGGAATGGCGGCGGCCGGGTGGAGGAAACCAGTGCTGGACTGGGGGATACTGGGATGGACTGGGGGATACTGGGAAGGGTCTGGGCAGGAATCCTGGGCTGTACTGGGAGGGAACCTCAGCTGGGCTGGGACAACTGGGCTGAACCGGGAGCCATTGGTTTGTACTGGGGTTATGCCCATGGTGCACTGGTTTGTACTGGGACACCCTTGGGCTGCACTGGGGACCCCTCATTTGTACTGGGGGGGCACTGGTTTGTACTGGGAGGAACTGGTTTGTACTGGGGCACCCTCCTGCTGCACTGGTCTGTACTGTGACACGTCCATGCTGCACTGGTTTCTACCGGGACACTTCCATGTACTGCGAGCCATTGGTTTGTACTGGGACACCCCCGCGCTGTACTGGTTTGTACTGGGAGGCCCCTAATTCGCACTGGGAGACATTCGTGCTGTACTGGGAGTCACTGCTCTGTACTGGGACACCACCAGGCCACCACACCGAGACCCCCACTCACCCCCAACTGCGCCAGCACCGAGATCGCCCGGTACCCTCTCACTTTCCTTCCTGGGTGTCCCCCCAGTCCCCTTTCCGCTGTCCCCCTGGTGTCCCCCTGGTCCCCTCCCAGTGTCCCCTCGGTCCTTTCCTGGTGTCCCCCTGGCCCCTCCTGGTGTCCCTCGGGTCTCCCTGTGGTGTCACCCAGGTTTTTCCCCTTCTCCCCTCCAGGTGTCTGTTGGGTGTCTCCCTGGCCCCCTTCCAAGTGTCCCCCGGTCCCCCCGGTGTGTCCCCGCGGTGTGGCCGCTGTCACCTGCAGGTGTAGCTGAGGTTCCTGCGGATGCTGCGCTTGAAGAAGCTCTTGCAGCCCTCGCAGGTGAACACGCCGTAGTGTTTCCCGCTGGATTTGTCCCCGCACACCACGCAGTCCGCGCCGGCCCCGGGCCGCTCCTCCTCGCCGTGCTCCGCGTCGCTGCCGCCGCCGCCGGGGGACGCCGCCTCCTCCGCTCCGCCACCAGCGCAACCGGCTCCGGGGCCACCGGCACCGCCAGCACCGCCACCAGCGGCCGCAGCAGCTCCGCCGCCGTTGGGTTCGCCCCAAGCGCCGGCCACCATGGCCATGGCTCCGCGGGGTGCGCGGGGCTCAGCGCCGCATGGAGCGGAGCTTGGGGGGTGGCTGCCGGTGCTTATCCTCCTCCCGGTGCTTTTCCCGGTTCTTATCCTCCGGCTGCTTCTCCCGGTGCTTCTCCTGGTTCTCTTCCCGGTGCTTCTCCTGGTTCTCTTCCCGGTGCTTCTCCCGGGTCTTATACCGGTGCTTCTGCCGGTTCTTCTCCCGGTTCCCTGCTCCTGGTGCTTCTGCCCGTTTTTCTCCCGGTTCTCTGCTACCGGTGCTTCTGCCGGTTCTTATACCAGTTCTCCCCCCCGGTTCTTCTCCCGGTTCTTCTCCTACTGGCTCGTCTCTCGGTTCTTTTCCCGGTTCTTCCCCTCCCGGTTCTCGTCCCGGTGCTTCTGCTGCCGGTTCTGCTGCCGATTCTGCTGCCGGTTCCTCTCCTCCTCCCAGTTCTTCTCTTCCCGGTTCTCCCGGTTCTTCTCCCGGTGCTACTTCCCCTCCCGGTTCTTCTCCGGTTCTTCTTCTCCCGGTGCTTCTCCCGATTCTTCCTCTCCCGGTTCCTCTCCCGGTTCTTCCCCTCCGAGTTCGGTAAGTTTTACCGAGGAACCGCTGGAGGAGGAGGAGGAGGAGGAAAAAGCGCCGCCGCTTTTGGGGGTGAGTTTCTCTTTTTTAGCTTGTTGATTTTGTTTTGATTTTTTTTTTTGGTTTTTTTTTGGGGTCGCCCCCTCAGGGATTTGTCGTTCTCTTC
>JBBMKD010055109.1:0-10838 GCA_037834095.1 Argya squamiceps
TCGCCTCCTCCTTCCCTGCTGGGCCAGCCCTGCCCCGCCACTGCTGCTTCTTCAGCACTGCCTTGAGGCTTTTTGCTACTCTGTGACCCCGCACTGCCCTGCCCTGCCAGGACATCCCTGCCGTTCCAGCTGCCACTGGCAGAGCTTCTCATCATCCACCAGCCTGGGATGTTCCACCGTTTCAGCTTGGTGCTCTCGGAGTCCTGCAGGGGCATCGAGATCAGATGGCCCTGGACTTTGTGAAGCAAAGCCCCTAGAGGTCCCTGGCTCTGTTTTGTTGTTAGTGCTGTAGATGTTGTTTGTTTGCCTTGTTATAGATACTTTGTTTGCCTTGTGTCTTGGTTTGAAAGGCAGGTATCTGATAGGGAGGTGCATGGCCTCCCTTTGGAATGGAGAATTCAAATCCCCTCTGTGATATATGTTCTAAAATAAATTCGTGTATCAAGTATGTTACATGTTATAAAATAAAACTGTGCTACAAGTTTAAGCTTCCAAAAGTTGTAAAAGTTGCCTCCGGCCACTGGGACCCATTTGCAACTGTAAAGACTCTCAGATAATCGCAGGACAAAACCAAAATTTACAACAGAAAGGACAGGGCTGAACAGGAGATGTCTTGCCCATCATGGGCGGACCTGCCACTTGTCTGATGATCAACGCCTGATACGGATCTAGGTGGGGAGAACCTGGAGATGGCACAGATCAGCATCCCAATGCCCAGTTCCGGAACCCAATTCAAGTCCTCGACCACGCCAGGAAAAGCTTTCAAAAACCAAACAGTGAAAGAAAGAAGTGTATGAATATGCACACTGGACAAAGACTAACAATGAAATTGCCTTAAGGAAGAAAAATTGTATAAAAACTGTACCCTGAACCCAAGAGCCTGTGGACAGAAAGGGGTCAACTCTGTTGAGGCCATCCCTGCGTTCACCCAACCTTGATACCCCGGGGATCGGTGCTGCATTCCTTCATTGTTGCTGATCCAAATTGATTTCAAATGGTGAAATAAAAATGCTTGATATCAAATTGACTACGGATCCTTTATAACAATTGGTGCCGTGACTCCGGTTCAATTTCGGTTCCGCAGGATCCCTTTGTTTAGAAGGCACCCCACTGATTTCAGCGTCCTTGCTGAGTGGGAAACTCCGTAGCACCTATTGTATCATGAACAAATTTAGGCCAAGGCCACAATAAAAGAGGAGGTTCTCATTCAAGAGATCTCAGAGAACTCAGGAAAGACAGGGGGAGGTCTTCACGAGCCACGGCAGTTTTTCCACTTGTAAAACTCTACGTGCACAAAGAGCCCACGCAAGAAAAGAGAACTGTAAGTATTGCTGGTTGAGTGAGTGTGATTGGGTGAGTGAATGAAATTTTATCATGACCTGAGTGTGGGCCCTGAAGTCGCATTTCCATCCTCCCACAAGGGAGCTGGTCGGCCGATGGGGAAGTGATTCTGAATAAAAATTCATTTTGCTTGTAAAACCCTAAAAACACGGGGAGGTTTTTGGGAGACAGTCACAGAAAACTAAAAGGGCAGAGGACGTTCCTCTGAGTTTGGGAACTGGTAAACCTTTTAGCTTAGGACTTGGTAAAGTCCAGGAAAAGGAGAAGAGAGAAAAGCTCATTGCCAGTTGAAAACCCACAGTCCACTTCGCTGAAGGGATAAGTAGGCTGATAAAACAGAACCCACTTGGTTAAAAGCAAGGTTCAGGCAGAAATCTTAAATTTTTTTGGTGTGTGAAGCCAAGAAAGACCTAACACAGGATCTCAAAAGGTAAGTGAATTTCTAAGGCCAGGAAAAGATGGGACAAAAAAAGAGCAAACCCCAGAAAAAGGCTCAGGAGAAATATGCTTTGGAAAAAGAGAGTGGGGCTTTTGAAATCCCAAGGGATAGCCCATTGGGATGGATGCTGGAACACTGGGAAGACTGTTCTAAGAGGAGAGGAAAGTCCAAGGAGAAAATGATACACTATTGCATAGAGGTTTGCGGAGGTAAGGAAATAAGGAACCATTTAATCTGGGCTACTTTTGGCACATTTGAAAAATGGACCTGCAGAACCTTAAACAATTATGTGGATAGCAAAAATCCGCAGGACCAGGAGGAAAAAGACTATGTCAAGTTATGGGAAGGGTCCAGAATTGGGTTGTTCTTGATGAAAATTAAAAAGGGAACCACAACCCGGAGTGATACACGGGACCTCTTGACCATCTCCTGGCTCCATATCTTGTGCCCACACCACCACCCGTGCAAGCCCAGGCACCTCTGTTTGCACCTCTGGGGCCCATGAATCAGCCCATACCAGCTCAAGCCCCTCCACTGGAGGTTTTGGCCACCCTGCCAGCTCAAGCCCCTGTTGCACTCCCTCCTCAGATTCCTCAGGCTTTTTCCCAGCTACCATCCCCACTCTCACCCCAGCCTCCAGATGTCCCACCCGCACAGGCACCCATCCCCACCCCTCACCGGCTTTTTCACAGCCCTCAGCACTGCTTTCCCAACTCCCAGAGGCCCCGCCCTTGCAAACCCCAGGACTACAACCCCCACAGGTCATTTCGCAACCCTCGCCTTTGTTTCCCTCCCAGCCATCAGAGATCCCACCTTCCCTGGCGCAGGCACCCATTTCCCCACCCCCACCACCTTTCCCCCAGCCCCAACCAGACCTGCAACCCACGGGAGCCAAAAAGCAAGTTACAGTAAGTTCTCCCCTGGCAAGTAGAACTCGGCATAAGGCAAGGAAGCAAATGAGGAAGAGAGTGAGAATGAAGAAGAGAGGCACAATCTTCTCCCCTTTAAGGAAGTGCTGACCACACCAGGGATTTTTGGCTACGTGAACGTGCCAGTTAATACCAGGGATGTGAGAGCTTTTAAGAAAGAAATGGGCCGACCGATGGATGATCCTTTCAGGGTGCCGGATAGACTGGATGAATTTTTAGGGAATAGTGTTTTTACCTTTATTTAACATTGATATTAAGGTCATTGTTTAATAGTGAGGAAAGGGAAATTATTAGACAAGCCGGCATACGGGATTGGGAACGCCAAAACTCGCAGGGGGCATCCGGGGAGCAGAAATGGCCCAGCCAAAGTCCAGGGTGGAATGCTCAAATGGAGGAAGGCAGGCGAAATATGATAGATTTGAGAAACATCATAATCCAGGGCATACGGGAGGTGGTACCAAGGGGACAAAACATCAGCAGGGTATTCGGGGAATGCCAAGGGAAAGACAAAATGCCGACGGAATGGTTGGACCGACTCCAAAAGAGCCTGCAGGTATATTCAGAGACAGATCCTAATTCTCCCACAGGGGAAGTGCTGCTAAAAACCCAATTTGTTGCCAAATCATGGGAGGCCATAAGGAAGAAACTTGAGAAGATAGACAAGTGGCAGGAGAAAGGATTACAGGACTTACTGAGGGAAGCCCAGAAGGTTTACATGAGGAGGGATGAGGAGAAACAGAAAATGCAGGCAAAGGTACTTGTTGCAGCTGTAAAGGAGGTTCAGAAGCAGGAATGTTCCCGGGACTTGGTAAGAACAATGCAGAGCTACGGTACCCAGAGAAGACAGTCTGTTCCTCCCTGGAGGAGCTCAGATCCCCAGAGGGAACCTCCGGAGTGTTTCTATTGCAGAAAGAAGAGACCTTTCAAAAGGGATTGCAGAAAAAGGGTAAGGGGTGAAAAGATTTTTCAAGAAGACTAGAGGTGTCAGGGGCTTTTTATTTTGGGGACCAGAACATCTAATGAGCCCTTGATGAAGTTAAAGGTAGGACCCCATAAAACAAGTAATAACCTTTTTAGTGGATATGGGGGCAGAGAGGAGTACCTTGCAGAAATTACCGCCAGGATGTTTTAAAAGCAAAGAAAAAATGCTGGTGATAAGCGCAAAAGGTGACCCATTCAAAGTGCCCGTGGTTAAAGATGTAGAAATAGAATCTGAGACTAAAATCTGCCTGGGGAACTTGTTATTAGTAGAAGAAGCAGACTACAATTTATTAGGAAGAGATATGATCATAGCACTAGGAATAAATTTAACCATAAAGGATTCACAATTGGTGGCAAGTTTATACAAATTAACTGCAAAAGATGAGAATAAAATTGATTCTAAGGTTTGGTACTCTCAAGGGGAAGTAGGGAAGTTGGAGATAGAACCTATTTGCATTGAAATAGAAAGACTGGAGGACCCAATTAGAATCAAGCAATATCCCATCTCTATGGAGGGGATGAGGGGGTTGAAGCATGTGAAGATGACCTAGTGAAAAAGGGAACATTGGAACCTTGTATGTCAAGGCACAACACACCCATCCTGGCAATCAGGAAGATGGATGGGAGCTACAGGTTGGTCCAAGACCTCCGAGCAGTAAATGAAAGAACCAAGACCCTGTTCCCAGTGTTTGCAAACCCATACACCCTTCTGAACCCAGTCTCCTTGGAGGATGTTTGGTACAGTGTAATAGATTTAAAGGATGCCTTTTGGACTTGTCCTCTGGCTGAGGAAAGTCAGAATTACTTTGCATTTCAGTGGGAAGATCCTGAGACAAATAGAAAACAACAATTCAGGTGGACCAGCCTTCCCCAGGGATTTGTGGAGTCTCCCAATCTATTTGGCCAAGCTCTTGAGCAATTATTAAGTCAATTTGTGCCTATAGAGAGAACTAAATTATTACAATATGTTGATGATTTGTTGGTAGCAGGCCCAAAGGAGGCGGATGTGAGGGAAAGCACCATAGCACTGTTGAATTTTCTGGGAAACAAGGGGTTGAAGGTCTCCAAGTCAAAGCTGCAATCCACAGAATCTGAGGTAAAGTACTTGGGGCATTGGATATTGAAAAGAAAGAAGAAATTGGACCCTGAGGGGGTGGCAGGGATCATTGCCTTACCCTGTCCACGTACAAAAGGAGAAATTAGACAGTTATTGGGGCTATTGGGGTACTGCAGACAATGGATTGAGGGGTATAGTGAAAAGGTAAAGTTCCTCTATGAGAGGTTGAATACTGATAGATTGAAATGGACAGAACAAGATGAGCAGGGATTCAAGGAACTATAAGAAGCACTGATGTCAGCTCCTGTGCTAAGCTTACCCGATGTGAAGAGACGGTTTCAGTAGTTGGTGGATGTTAGCAATCACACTGCTTATGGTGTCTTAACTCAGGACTGGGCAGGGACCAAAAAGCATGTGGGGTATGTTTTTAAGCTTCTAGATCCTGTGAGCAGAGGATGGCCTACTTGTTTACAGGCAATTGTGGCAGTTGCACTATTGGTAGAAGAAGCAAAGACGGTGACTTTCGGGGCTCCATTGGTCGTGTATACTCCTCATAATGTAAGAAGCATCCTGCAACAGGAGGCAGACAACTGGCTCACAGATGCCAGGCTCCTAAAGTATGAGGCTATTCTGTTTCATTCACATGGTCTGAATTTGAGAACAACTACTGCTCAGAACCCAGCCCAGTTTCTGTTTGTAGCATTAGAGGAACCCACTCACAATTGTGCAGAAGTAGTGGAGCTTCAGACAAAGATAAGGCCAGATTTGGAAGAGGAAGAGTTGGAAGAAGGAGAAAAATGGTTTGTGGATGGGTCAGCAAGAGTTGTAGAAGGGAAAAGAAAGTCAGGGTATGCAATAGTGGATGGTAAGTCAGGTAAAGTGGTGGAGTCAGGCCCTCTGAATGCTAATTGGTCAGCACAAGCTTGTGAGTTATATGCAGTGCTGCAGGCACTTAAAAGATTAAAAGAGAGAAAAGGAACTATATTCACAGATTAAAAGTGTGCTTTTGGGGTAGCTCATACCTTTGGGAAAATTTGGGAAGAGAGGGGTTTAATTAACACTCGGGGGTGAGGGTTAATTCATGGTGAAATGATAAAACAAATTTTGGAGGCTATTAGGGAGCCCGAGGAAATTTCCATAGTACATGTAAAGGGACACCAGGTAGGAATGCAATTTCAAACTAGAGGAAATAATTTGGCAGACAAAGAAGCAAAAAGAACAGCACTGCTCACGGTAAGTACACCTGAGATTGGGGAAGAGGAGATTCGGGAATATTCTCCATGTCCTTCCCAGACAGAAATTGGGGGATATGAGAAAACAGGGGGGAGATTAATAGAAGGCAAATGGAAATTACCTGATGGGAGGGAACTGCTACCCAAGAATTATGCTAGGAAAATCCTGAAAAGACTCCATCAGCATGCTCACTGGGGGGCACAAGCCCTGGCAGAGCAATTTTTGAAATTCTTTGGCTGTAGAGGAATCTATGAATTGGCAAAACAAGAAGTGCAAGTGTGCATGATATGCCAAAAGATCAGTTGGGCCAGATCAAGACAAACGGCCTTGGGAGGGCGCCCAGCAGCTTATCGCCTGTTTGAAAGGATCCAAGCGGACTTCACTGAATTACCTAAGGCAGGAAGATACAGATTCTTATTGGTAATAGTAGACAAATGGACTCATTGGGTTGAAGCTTTCCCCAGGGCAAGGGCTACAGCCCAGGCAGTATCAAAAGTTTTGCTGGAGGAGATTATTCCTCGATATGGAATAGTGGATCATATGGATTCAGACCAGGGAACTCATTTTACCTCCAAAATTATTAAACAAATAGCAGAAGCCTTAGGGATTCGATGGCAGTATCACACCCCATGGCACCCACAAAGCTCAGGACACATAGAAAGAATGAATCAAACATTAAAGGCAGAACTATCTAAACTGACGTTGGAAACAAGAATGTCTTGGGTAAAGTGTCTTCCTCTAGCTCTGCTAAATACAAGGACTATGTCTCACTCCAAAACTGGACTGTCACTGTCACCATTCGAGATGTTATATGGAATGCCCTACAAGCACGGGATGCCGGTGGGGTATCCGCAAATAGAAGATGGCCAGATCCAACCATACTTAATAGCTATAAACAAGAACCTGCAGGACCTGTGAAAACATGGACTGATAACTCAGAGCACACCCTTGGGGTTTGCTATGCACAAAATACGACCTGGGGATGAGGTGTTAATCAAAACCTGGAGGGAAATCCCACTGACACCTCACTGAGGAGGTCCCTTTCTTGTCTTTCTCACCGCAGATACAGCCATCAGAACAGCAAAAAAGGGTTGGACTCACTCATCACGGGTGAAGAAGGTCGAGCCTCAGGATGCCGCCCCAGAGTGGAAGGTGTCCTCATCTCCAGGGGACTTAAAGATCAGGTTACAGCGTCACCATAAATGACCAAAGGGGACCAGCTAAGTTGTTTGGAACAAGATTGTGAATGTTTTCCCTTTATTCATTTTAAATGTGTTTACTGGAAACAAATCTGGGTGACTCATTGTGGAGGAGGGTACAGACCTAAGGGCTTGTGTACCAAGCGTTTGGAGAAAGAACAGGAAGAGACTAGCCATCTCTTAGTGCTTGCTACATGTATGGGTTTGCTGGAGTTAGATTCTCCAGAATGGTATCTGATATACAAAAAGGGGGTGAGAGGAAAACTTGATGCAAAGGCCGAAGTCCTTGCAGTTGAGTGCTGAAGGACTAACAAGGTACCCTGCAGAGCTGATACTGTCAAGTTATCTAGGTGGGGCGTTTTTAAAATGAAGTTTGCGGTTTGGACCAGTAATGAAACCCGTGAAGAATACCCCTGCTGCCAAGAAGATGGTTTACCCTGCCACTGGCTGCTACCCTGTGGGCGGAGGGAAAGGCAGAGGAGTACCCCAGTGGGGAATCCTGATGGTCCTGAGCCAAGTCGTGCGCCAGGCGGGCGGGTTGTATCCTGAGGATCCGCAGAGGCAGAACCCCACAAGTGAATGTGAGAAGTGCCTGCAGACAGCATTGAAGGGGCAAGTAGCCACAAAAATCATGATGTATCAGGCCCAGTATGATTGTCCAAAAGGTAAAGAGAACGGGTATTGTACCTTCAATGGCACTCGATACAAAGTGTGTAAATTGGAAGAGGGGGTGATATGCCACAACCCGAGAGCAATCCCTAAGGATGGGCAGTCTAAACCCATATCCAAGGGAAAGGAAACCTCCATCCATGCAATATACAAGCAAGAGACTGGATGGATGCCAACCATTCCCACATGTAACCAGTGTAATCGAACTGTGTGGTAGGGGGAAGAATGAAATCGACTTTTGTAGCTTACTACCAGGTTAATAGGTTGTGCTATGATAAGAGTCAATTGGAAATGTACATTATGGGTGGGAAAATGTATTGGGTAGGAAAGAACTTGAAACATGAAGGTAAAACATCACTAGGCAATGAACCCATAGTACTGGATCTCCTCAGGAGGTATGATGATAGAATATACTTGCAATTCGATAAGACCTTCTGTTTCTCAAGAAATGAAGAAGGACTAGATCCAGAAGGTAAAATGAAATTGGTGACCCAAGAGCTAAAAAGGCAGGAATCAGAGGCAAGAAAGAGAAGAGTGGAGCAGGAAAGGTTAAAAACCTTAAGTGAACATTATGAACAATTAGAAAAATAATACAATGACTGGGGTTTACCTGCTCCCAATCAGAATCTATTTATAGATTTGATGCAGGAAATTGCCATGGAATTTGGTTTATCTAATTGTTGGATTTGTGGAGGGCTAAAATCAGCGGAGAAGTGGCCATGGAAAGGTGAGAGTTTGACTCCGGAACAACTTTAAAGTGGGACAATACCCAAATTTCAAAAACTATCCAAAGACCTGAGGGGTGGGTATTGGATAAGAGGATAATTGGAACCATTTGTATTAGCAGGGAAGGCAGAGAATATACTGAGTTAGTGGGTTATACTCCCTGTATATCCACTCTAGCTGTAAACTCAAATAACAAAACTAAAATTTGGCGACCTGAGCCCCCGGCTGGATTTTGGAGCCAAGGGAGAAAGGACAGTTGTGAGTGGTTTGATTCAATTGGATTATGTTGGCACAAAAGTTCCGGAGCTAACCCTTACCAGTCTTTGGAAGGTCTGCGAGATTATTGGAAGGAGCCAGAGAAGATGAATATGAAATGGAAGGCACCTGATGGTATATATTGAATATGTGGAAAGAAAGCCTACAGTGAGTTGCCCTGCAAGCGGAAAGGATCCTGTACACTGGGGATGATTAAGTCTTTCTTTTTCACATTAGCAAGGTCAGAGAGCAATTTGTTGGGGGCCCCTTTGTATGAAACATTGGATAGACAGAAAAGAGAATTGAAGAAGGAGCTTCCTATGGCAGGTGGAACCCAGAGATGGGAAGATGAAGAATGGCCTGCAGAAAGAATTATATAGTATTATGGCCCTGCAACTTGGGCCAATGACGGAAGCTGGGGGTATAGAACTCCCATCTATCTATTAAATAGGTTAATAAGGCTCCAAGCTGTGGTGGAAATTGTTTCCAATCACACCTCAGATGCTTTAGAATTACTGGCTAAACAACACTCCCAGATGAGGGCTTTTGTGTATCAAAACCAACTAGCCCTAGATTACCTGCTGGCAGAGGAAGGAGGAGTTTGTGGTAAGTTTAATGAGTCTGAATGTTGTATAGAAATAGATGATTATGGGGAAACCATTAGGGGCCTGGCAGCTGAGATCAAGAAAGTAGCACACATACCTGTCCAAAAATGGAATTCTATCCTCCAGGCCTCATGGTGGGACCAGTTATTCGGGCAGGGGGCCTGGTGGAAAAATGTGGCATTCTTTATATTATGCTCCATTGCTGGGATAATGTTTCTACCCTGCTTGATTCCTTGTCTTATTTGATTGATTCACTCTGTGGTACAGGGCATGCAGATTGCAGCCCTGCCCACAGACCCAGAACTTGCTGGGGAGAAAACTGGTCAGATCTCTAAGGTATCCAGAATAATGAAATTAGAGAAAAGGGAGGAAACAAGTAAAGCAGCAGAAGCATGGGAAAATTTTGAGGAGAGAGTGAAAGAGGAAAATATACGTTACCAGAAATACTGTGAGATATCACAGGAGGAGTGGGACAATGATGACAGGTTTGAGGATGACTGGTAAATAGATAGTCACCACCATAAGGTATTATTGGTAAAAGGGAAATTTCAGTAGAATATAGAAAGCAGAATAGTTGTTAGAAGTAGTATTAGAAGAACATGAATTTAATGTGTTTATGAAAAAGGGGGGGACTGTGATATATGTTCTAAAATAAATTCGTGTATCAAGTATGTTACATGTTATAAAATAAAACTGTGCTACAAGTTTAAATTTCCAAAAATTGTAAATGGCGTCTCTGGCCACTGGGACCCATTTGCAACTGTAAAGACTCTCAGATAATCACAGGGTGAAACCAAGATTTACAACAAAAAGGACAGGGCTGAGCAGGACCTGCCACTTGTCTGATGATCAACACCTGATACAGATCTAGGTGGGGAGAACCTGGAGATTGCACAGATCAGCATCCCGATGCCCAGTTCCAGGAACCCAATTCAAGCCCTCGACCATGCCAGGAAAAGCTTTCAAAAATCAAACAGTGAAAGAAAGAAGTGTATGAATATGCACACTGGACAAAGACTAACAATGAAATTGCCTCAAGGAAGAAAAATTGTATAAAAACTGTACCCTGGATCCAAGAGCCTGTGGACAGGTTCTGTTGAGGTTCACCCAACCTCGATACCCTGGGAATCAGTGTTGCATTCCTTGTATTGTGGCTGATCCAAATTGATTTCAAATGGTGAAATAAAAATAATTGATATCAAACTGACTACGGATCCTTTATAACAGTTTGGAACATAATGTGAGAATCTGCTGCTTAACTGTAGCCTGTATCCTGTGGCCATGGTGTTATTCCTTTCTCAGCTGTTTGACAGTTTACCAGTCTTTATATTTGGGGTTTCAAATCCACAAATGGACAGAACATTTCCTCTCACACAGTCAGAAAGTACTTTGTTATCATGTGAG
>JBBMKD010055111.1:0-10793 GCA_037834095.1 Argya squamiceps
TGTACAAATGTATATAAAGAATGGAGTCAGATAATTAGAATAGAATAAAGAACCAGAAGCCTTCCCTTGACCTGCTGTGTCTGCCTCGTTCCTTGGTGCCCTGAAATTGCCACAGTGGTCCCCACAATGGGCATTGTCCAAGAAGGTGACATATCATGTGGGAGGATCTCTGGGACAGCCCTTTCCATGGACAATAAAACACTTGATCCATGGATAAATAAAAGAGTTGATGTCACTGTGCAGTCTGAGAGCCTTTGCCTGCTGAGCCCAGAACTGAACCACCCAAACTCTCCTTTCCCTGTTTTATCCTCTCATTGTTACCTTACCCTGAGCTTCTCAAGGCTGGGTTTTCTTGCAGGCAAACACTGCCTGCTTTGGGTTTTCTGTCTTTCTTTCACATTGCCCTGAAAAACAGCTCCTGACCTACTTCTGTCTTTTAATTGCTGCTGCAATATGAATTTTAATTCCAGCCAGAGTCCAGATGTATTGAGGATGCACAGCACATGCCAGGGCCAAGCCATTTATCTCCCAGGCCAGTCTTTCCCAGCCCTTTCATTCCAGGGACCCCTTAACCTTTTGGAAAAAATATCTGAAGCCATCATCACATATTTCACTGTTGTCTGCTGATGGGAAATGGAGATAATAACTGTTAATCTAAATGCTAATATGTATTTTCTCTGACAGTTTAGTTCGTTTTACTGTTCTTTAACCTTTGGCTGAAAATATTAATGGAGATGGATGTGAGCCTCGTGCTTCCATCCCCCCAGTGCCCAAATGAACCTGAGCAGTGACAATTTATAGGACAATTTATGTTTTTATTATGGTACTTAATACTTTTTGCTGCTTTTCATGGCTATTTTTGGGGAATTATGGACATTAGAGGTTGAGTGGGTCACTGAAAACCCAGTGTTCTGGGTTTGGGGGGGATCACAGCTTGATGAACAAGGAATTGGGTTCAGCATTCTCCAAAAGGGTTCTGTGAAGTTGGTTCCCCCCAAAAAATATCCTTTTTTACTTCTCTGCACTTGAGAAGAAGCACTGGCTACAGGTGCAGCATTTTGAGCATCTCCAGAATTTCCCCTCCCAGGGGATATTATTTTGCTTAGCTAAGATCTCCCTCTTTTTATCCCACAGAAATGGGGAGTGAGGGCAAGATTTCAATGTCTTCTACTCAATTCAATTAACTCTCCCAGAATTAAAACTGAACTCAAGAAAAGCTTTAATTTTAATCATTCTGTGGTTGTAGCTTGTGAAGGACTCAGGAATCCTTTGGGAGGGAGGGAAAAAAAGCATATTAAAATACATGAGCTGGTTTAGCTCAGGTTTTTCTGGGATACACTAGATTTTAATTAACCAGGAGTTTAAGTAATAATAATTAATAAGTAGAATACAGAAAAGGAGAGCTGCTCATACTCTGGAGGGTCAGAAAAGGAGGAGAAAATTGGGGATGCAGCCTCACACAAGCCTGGGAATGTGGCTGTGAGGAGAAGTCTGGGGAAGAACAGCACACACAGGAGGATCCTTCCCTCCACCATTCCAGCAGCCTCTTTCCCAGAAATATTTTCCAGAGTTTTTTGCTTGCTTGGTCACTCTGCCAAGGGTGGATTTACCAGCACAGATGCATCAAATCATTATCCCAGTGATGTATTACAGGTACAATGTGTATTGCAACCTGTTCTCACAGCAGCCAGAACGTTAGTGCCTGATATTATTACTGATATTTGATGTACAATCCAACTCTATTTAATTAGTTCACTAAAATGCATTTTTCTGCCAGAGAGATGGTGGACAGGAAGGAAAATCACCCTCCTGGAGAAATGCAGGATGACTGAAAAAAGCAGATAGTAGAGTCTGAGAGGCAGAAATTGAGCACATCAATCCTGCAGACCTCCCCAAAAATCTGTGGAGCCTCATGGCTGAGATTTTTGGAATACAAACTGGCAATGTGGCTGTAAAATAAAACTCTTTAAGAGGAAACTCTCATGATATTACCTATAAACACTTCAGAACAGCAGATTAATCTGGAGTTTATGGGTAAGGTAGCAGAAAGATGCTTCTGTGCTCAAATAAGTGTTTTTATGTTTGGGTAAATGACCTGTTCCTCATCCAAAGAGCTGCAGCTTTGCCTTAAACCTGAAATTCAGCTGTGGCCTGGGGAGTCACCCCCACCACAGCCACACTCCTGTTGTCTCTTGCTGCCCACATTCACTGTGGCACCAGGAGATCATTAAGAAAGGTTTAATCTTTTTGCACGCTCTGTGGAGGCAGGAGAGCAGGATTTTGGACTCCTCTGCATGGTTGATAGCAATTTGTGTGCCCTACTGTGCTGCCCAGAGCCAAATCCTCCCTGAGCTGCACACAGACCCTCCCTGAGCTGCACACAGACCTTTCCCCAGCAGCTGAGTGACCACAAATACTCCTTCCTCCTCCCCCTGTCCTGTAGGAAACGTGGGCTGATTTTGTTGCTGCACGTGGGAGGAGGATGCAGGAGCCAAACACCACTGCAGGTCCTGCTCTCCTGCAGGTGGGAAGATAAAAGGGCTTGGAAATGGATCCCTGAGCCCTCTTGCATGAAGGCAGGGGATCCTCCCCTGCTCAGGGCTGTGAGGAGGGTCCCACTTGTGTTGCTGCTGTGCCCTGTGAGGTTGGCACAGGGAGGAGGGGATGCAGTGGGGTGGAATCACAGCTCCTGGATCACTGGATTAGGGAAGGTCCCTGCCCGTGGCAGAAGGTGGAATCAGGAGGCCTTGAAGGTCCTTTCCAACCCAAAACCATGTGAGGGTTGTGTGATTCCCACAGTGCCTGGTTGGGAATAATCCCCCTCCTGAAGTGACAAACCTCTCCGTGACCAAATGCACTGCTCTGGGAAGGCTGATGGAAACCTCCAAGGGAACAGGGCTGGATGTGGGATTGGTGGCCTGTGCAAAGAGCTCTTTGGGTGGCTCCTTCCACCAGAAAGCTCAGAGAGATCCAGAGGGGAGAAACCTGAGCAGTGAGCTGCAACGAAAGCTGTGCTGCTGCCTGTGTTTCCAGTAAAGGGAGCCTTGTCCTGGGTCTGGCAGCTGAGGGAAGGGGGAGGAAGGGATGTTTTCCCTCATCCCAGAACTGCCTTTCCAAGCCTTCCAGCCTGGGTGGGAATGGCAGGACATCATGGAATGATTTAATTAATTACCTGTGCTCATTTCCTGTGTGGATCTGCAGTGAACCTGAATCTGAAGTGAATCTGCTCCCCCACATCCAAATTCCACTTTATTGCTTCTCATGTTCTTTCCCTTTCCCTCTGTGCTCCTCAGGTAGCAACTGCATTTTTAGCTTGTTTTCAGGTAGCAGCAGTAATATTTCCTGAGCCAATTCCTTTCTTTAATTTGTGGTTGTTTTGGTGTCTGACATGTCCAGAGTTCTCCCTGGACTCCAGAGTCTCTGTGCAGCACAAGTGTCTCAAAGACAGTTTATTTTAATCAGGCCTCCCAAAATTCAGTAAATACTTCAAGCCAATTCCTCCAGCAAATCTGAACACATTCAGCAAAAAACCATGTGCAGCCAGTGCTCAGACATAATTGCCAACAATTTCACACCCACAGAATCTTCTCTTGCCTCAACATTCTCAGAGCCCCATCTTCCCCATGGCTGCTCCAAGCAGGAATCTCCCAGTTGCTAAGGGAAAGGAATTTATTTTGATGCAGCTCTAAACGAAATATTTTCAGCACTGAGTGCAGAATTAGCTGTGTAGTTCTCTGGTGAATGTTCTCTGTATCAGAGAGGAAGGGCCAAGCTGCTGTGGGAAGCAGCTCTGCAGAGGTCTGGAGGTCAGGTTTGATCCAGGCATCCAAAATATGAATTGAATCCGTGTCTGCTGCATTTAACTGGGGCTCTGACAATTACAGGCTGTCACAGGAGACTTCCACTCCTGCTCCTGACTCAATTACCCAGTCTCATGCTTCTCCTGAGATTACCATTGCTGTAAATAAAGTCAAGCTCATTCTCCTTTCTCTTTGCTATTCTAAGGAAAAGGGAGAGGCTGATTTTACCACCCAGCATCCAAATGAGCCCAAGCCTCAGGGGCAGCTTTTGGTCGAATTGGAATTAAGTATTTATTTTTTTTTTTAGCCAAGTTATGGTTATGGATGCATTGAATTTTCAAACAAACAAACAAAACCACTTTCCATGTTTATTGTCCTTGCTATAGGAGTATCTCTCATAAAGTCTTATCATAAAGTCTTGAAATAACAAATCTACCTCATCAACTCAGGTCCTCTGAAAACTTTACAGACACAAATCATTACTAGGCAAAATACTGCAGTACACCACTAAGTTCTGTTATTGCCACTGTATTTTCCATAATGTTTCCTTCTCCTTATGCAGCCTTGTTTTTCTTATTCCCTGGTTTTTTGTGCTGTAAAGTTGTTTGCATTAAGCTGTTCACAACTCCTGCTTTCTTTGGGGAGTGATCTGTTGATTGCAGCTCAATAATTGACTAGATGGAATTATTTCTTGCATTTTTGTTGTGATCTGAGCATGTCCAGGTACAATTCTTGAATTGTGTTCTACTCTGGAGCTCATTAATTAACTCTGCATGAGTCAGGCAGGCTCCACTTCCCATGGAAGTGCTCCCCTCCTTCTGCCTCTCCCCTTTCCCCCCCGGTGTTATTGTAGGACACGAAAGGAGAGAATCTAAATATTTCAGAAGGCAAAGAGCATAGAAAAAAGACTTTATTGTCTAATTCTTACTACCTTTTGTAAGGTGTTTTAATGCAGACTTAACATGGTTGGTGAATAGGAACGACACCATTGGTTAAACCAGAGAAACAGCAAAACACCACCTGGAGAAAGATTGTTCTGAGAAAGGAGAGTTGTTTGCAAAGATTGTTTTGAGAAGAAACTTTCTTGAGAAATTTTGCCTTGGGAAAAATTAGCAGCTGCTAGCAAGCTAAAAATCTCTCAGACCCAGAAATATCAGGGCCACACTCTGGGATGGCACAGAAGGATCAGCACAGGATCATCCATGGGAGTGCTCTCCCACAGGAATGAAATCCCTGTAAATCTGGGGGGCTGGGAATTGCACACCACAGTGCTGTGGGATCTTCCTGGGCTGCTCCCAGAGGTAGTGTGGAAGTGTTTAACTGAGTTAGATGGGAGAAATGCCTCAAAAAATTCCATATCTTGTGGAAATCCCTGCTGTGCTGCCATGGTTTGGGTTGGAAGGGACCTTAAAGCCCATCCAGGGACACCTTCCACTGTCCCAGGCTGCTCCAACCTGGCCTTGGACATTCCAGGGATCCAGGGGCAGCCAGAAATGACAAATTGTGCCATCACTGGTGCTCAGTGTCAGGAGAGCTCATTAACTCCCCAGAGCTGCTTCAGGAGATGAAAAGTCTCCTTTTCACAGTGCAGGAGTTTTAACTGTGCCCTGGCTAAAGATTACCTCAACCCGCTATAAATTGAGATGTTTCACTAATTGCTTTCTTGCTTCATTAGCCAAACTGTGAGTATGAGGGAAATGGAAAAGGCTCAGGATGAATCTCCCTTGCAATCCTTAATTTAAATGGTGAATAATAATTTAATGTTGAACAAAACATTTTGGGTGATTTGCTGTGCTGGAGCTCGTTTTTTACTTTGGGATTATTTGCCACCTTTGAAGCTTTGTGAGAAAATGATCCTCAGCTCTGCTTCACTGTGCTGTGACACCAGGCAGGAAGGAATAATCATTAGAGAATAATTGTAATAATCTCAGAATTCATACAGAAACGCTTTTTCACGGGAAATCCCTCCTCAGATATTGTTTTAAGCAGTGAGATGAGAGAGATAAAAGGCAAAAATCTCTAAAAGTTTTGCTCCTGTGGATGCTGTGGCTCAATTTCCATTTCAGCCACGAAGGTGTCAAAACTACAACATATCCCTGGTTTACTCTTTCCAACACCCAGCTAAAAATCAAAGATGAACTCTGAGCAGCTGCGGGGAACAAATTCCACTAATTCATCAAAGCCAACGCTGCAGAATTTAATCTGTTTTATGAAATTCCTCCCATGGATTGTTATGGCAGGGCTGTGGCACAGGAGGTCATTTGTGAGCTCTCAATTGCTGGTTGTGTGACAGTGAAAAAAGGAGGCCAAAAGAAAGGTTAAATTAAAGAAGCTGCTAGAAGCTATTTATGTGAGATGAATGTATATTATCTAAATTAACGACAGCAAACCTCCAATTAGCTGGATATTGATGCAGAATTGGAGCTTTATAAGGTAAATACATGTTTTGTCCAGCCACAGGGGTGGCTAAGGAAGGGTTTAACTGGGGTGGGGTTACAGGTAAATGAACATTTTCTCTTTATTGGGGCACAGTGACCTCACTGCTGCTGCTGACAAATCTTTACAATAAATCTGTCATTGTTTCCCTGCATCAATAAGGAGTGTGGAACTTGGGCTTGACCTTTCCCTCTAAAATATCCTCCTATAACATAGGATGAGTAAAAGCCTTGAATGTGCTGCTTGGTGCTGCAGTAAACAACTTGATTTTTATTTTAGAGCAGAGATTTCCTCCTCACACCAGTGCATGTTGGTTTGGCTTAAAGAAATTTGTTTCTGTTTTGTTAATTTAGACAATTCCTCTATAAAAATACAACATAAAGGGCTGCAGCTCTGAACTCCTTCTGTCGTGTTTTATTGCAGTTTATACCTGCTAAAATAATGGTGTGATTTGATCAATTTACTCTTTGGGAAGGGTAGGACTTTGTTGTAGATCACCAGTTACTTCATTATCCTGATAATGGTCACTGAGATTCGAGATTTAATTACACTTTGTGCAGAAAAACTCTGTTTTAATGTACCCGGGAGCTTCACATCTCCTCATACCTCTTCCTATGCATCTTCTGAATTTTGTGATTTTAGTGCTTCTCTACCCTGTTAATTCCTCTTTTGACTTGCTGAGGACTCCCAACTTCCTTAGTGTCAGTATTTTGCAGTAATGTTCCCATTTCTGGGCCATTCTGATGACTTTTCCCTCTTCAATATCCTCCTATAACATGGGATGAGCAAAAGCCTTGAATGTGCTGCAATAAACAACTTGATTTTTATTTTAGAGCAGAGATTTCCTCCTCACACCAGTGCATGTTGGTTTGGCTTAAAGAAACTTGTTTCTGTTTTGTTCATTTAGAGAATTGTCCTGTAAAAATACAACATAGAGGGCTGCAGCTCTGAACTCCTTCTGTCATGGTTTTTTGCAGTTTATACCTGCTAAAAAAATAATGGTGTGATTTGATCAATTTACTCTTTGGGAAGGGTAGGACTTTGTTGTAGATCACCAGTTACTTCATTATCCTGATAATGGTCATTGAGATTCGAGATTTAATTACACTTTGTGCAGAAAAACTCTGTTTTAATGTACCCGGGAGCTTCACATCTCCTCATGCCTCTTCCTATGCATCTTCTGAATTTTGTGATTCTAGTGCTTCTCTACCCTGTTAATTCCTCTTTTGACTTGCTGATGACTCCCAACTTCCTTAGTGTCAATATTTTGCAGTAATTTTCCCCTTTCTGGGCCATTCTGGGAAAATATCAGTTCCTAAAGTACTTCTGCTCATTTAGGGAGATGTGGAGGCACTGCTCTATTTTATTTATTTATATTTTCTTTGATTTCTGGCTCTGCTCCTTTGTCACACTGCTCTTCACTCTTGTCAAGGTAATTTACACTGGGTTTATTTGTTTTTTCATATTATCCTCTGCTGTATCTTAATCCCATCCTAATTTTGAGATGCCTGTGATATCAAGATCCTTTTTGAAAATCAAGCAGCACTCTGGATTACTCAGCACTTCTGTGCTGTGTGTTCATATTCAAACTCACACACTTTGTATTGCTCCAGGTGGTATTTTTGAGCTCCAGGTACAAATGCAGCTTTCCTTGTCTTCACTGTTCTTTGCAATTATTATTTTTTTTTTTTTTTACCTGAGATTTTCTCTGTCCTTTCTGTCCAAAAATACAGAAGCTTTTATAACCAACTTTTCTTCAGCTTTTAGCTGGGGAGAAAAAAGCCAAATGGAAAAAAAAAAATCCATGAAAACTCTCTCAAGTTTAAAAGCACTAATTGCTGTTCTATTCTGGGGTGGATGGAGCCAGGCTTTCTTTGCAGCCTCCTCCTCAGCCCCCAGGGTTTTCCCAGTAAAATTCCCTTTTTTCCTTCTCTCCAGTGCCTTTCCCTGTGCCATTAGAGTGGGACTGTTTTTCATGTGAGGGTTTTTCTTTTGTTTCCTGTGTCCCCCTCTTGTTTCTCAGTTTGTCTAAGTGGGCTTGCTCTCCTTCTGAAAGCTGAGGGACATTTCTAATACCCAGAATTGAAGACAAATAATTACATATGTGCTTGACCCAGGTCACCAGCAGATCACCACCCACCTCTTCTTTGGTTTTTTCCCCTATCTTTGATCCCCACTGCTGTTTATTCCTAGCAGGAGACATTTAGCAAAGGCTTTGGCTATAAGATGAATTCCCAAATCCACAGAGTTTCCTCATATTGTATTTTCAAACTGAAATCCTCTCGAAAGGTCACTTGAAGGTTTGAAATACCAGAGCACTTTGATTGCTGTTGATTTTTCTCGTGGTGATTGAGGAGCCATCAAGCTCATCAAGCTTCTCTACTGAAAACACAGCCACTGGTTCAATTTTCTGTCCTTGTAAAGAAAGAGAACACAGAGTTTTCCACACAGCTGCTGCTGGAGCTGCATTTATTCAGGGATGGAAATGCCCAGGAATGACAGCTGGATCTGCCCAAATTGGGCACAGGAGAAACCATTCCATGTACATGCTGTAGTTAAAGGGAGAGCACAAATCCATTTATGGGATTATGATGAGGGATTAATTAAGTGTCCAAGGCCAGGCTGGAGCAGCCTGGGATGGTGGAAGGTGCCCATGGCAGGTTGGAATGGGATGGGATTTAGGTCCCTTCCAACCAAATCCATTCCATGATCAAAACCTCTGTGTGTTTAACTCAGAACCACATCCCCAGGGAGGTCTCTATTTTGGGGGCTGGTTTGTAAGGGATGACCTTTGTTGGGTGAATCATTTTTGGGATGATGCAAATAACATGCTTTAGTCATCCCATGGGCTGTCAATATGCTCTATGAGATAATGTATTTATAGGTTCCTTCACCAAGTTTGGCTCAAATAAAGAGTATTGAGTTCATGGGTTTATAGGCAGCCCCAAACAATGGATAATTTCAGTAAAAATAGAAATGGATAATTTCAGGATAAAATATTTTCAGTGAAATAACAATAGATAGTTTCAGTATAAATAACCCTGAATTCACTCAGGAATCCCTGAAGATGTTTCTTTTGTAAAAGTAGTAACTATAGTCCTACCACCATCATAAATGCAAAGATCAAATTGGTTTTAAGACTTTAGAAAAATAATATTGAAGATTTTTGGCTAAGTGGTGATTTCTCTCAGAATTCACCTGTCTACCCATGAGTTGGATGCTCTTTAATTAATCTTTTTTAAGCAGAATGATGGAGTGTCTAAACTTCCCTGTGTCATCCCAGTGCTGTTTTCTCTTTGCCATCAGGATGTTTCTGTTGTCCCACTCTGAGTTCATGCCCTTAAAATTCTTTTCAACTCACCTTCCAGGCTTTGAGGATCCAGTTCTGCTCTGACAAAAGGCTGAGTTATGCTAGAAAAATATTAATATCATATAGTGATTTTTTTTTATCCTTGGGAGAAGATAGATCATATAAATGAGGCAATCATTGCTGAGAAGAGAACTTAAAATCTTTCCTTTCTCCAGTACAAAGTGCCAAGCTTTTTTAAGGAAAAGGAAGATGGGAAGTGCTTTGTGGAGCTCAGTAGCAGAAATATAATAGCTCTGTGTACCCCTGTTTGAAAAGCTGCAAATTGGTTTTTGTAATGAGTGAAAAAATGAATTGTATATTACTTTCTACAAGAAAATGAGCTTTTATTTATGTAAGGGAATCAGTGTTTGTGATAAGCTACACATTTGGAGAAACAGCTTTTAAAAACCCCACATTCTCTTGGATTTACAATGAGGGTTTTCCACCACAGCTGAATAAAACCTCATCCTTCAAACAAACCTGTTAAATATTCTCCAATTCTTGTAAATATCCCTCGATTCCTATGAAATGTTCTTCAATTCTCTATAATCCTGTCTCATCTTCTCTTTGGCAGCCTCACAGCAGCCGTTGGCTCGCTGTCCCTTGATTAATTCCCTCCCCGTTCCAAGGTGGAATACACCTAGTTTATTTAGTCAAAGGGAATATGGCTCATATTTAAAAATCCCTTTTAATGCAGTTACAGCATCTTTGCAGATTTAATTAGGTCTCAGCCCCTTCCAAATCGCTGAAGTCAAAGGTCCCATTTTACTCGTCCCGGAGGCGTCGTTACACAAAGTCCCCAGACGGCGCCGAGTTCCTGAGCGATGACTTTACCATAAAGGGGCTAATTGCTTCTAATCTTACACATTGATGAGCCTGGATTTTGTGTCTCTGAGCCACTGGGACTGCAACTGCCAAATTATCCTCTCCTGTAGCACGGGGGGTTGTTTCTCCGTTAAAGGGACTGGCTCCACAGATGACAATCCCTTCCCAGCGTGTTTGAAACCCTAATTATTGCTGGCACAGGGATGAGCTGCTGCTAATCCCCGTTAGGATCTGGGATAAACTGCTGGGGCCTGGCTCAGTTAAGCCAGGGAAGGGTGAGCAGGGCAGCAAAGGGAAGACAAGAGCTGAGTCCTGAGGGGAAGTGGAGGCTGCAGATGGACATGGAGCATCCCCGAGCCTGGGCATGGAGCATCCCCGAGCCC
>JBBMKD010055112.1:0-10774 GCA_037834095.1 Argya squamiceps
TATATTCCATTATATTAAATTTTATTTTATTATATTATATTATATTATATTATATTATATTATATTATATTATATTATATTATATTACGTTATATACGCTGGTAATTACTGTTGACATATCAATACGATTTAAATTGAATTTGTCATAATAATATATCATTCGAAATGGCTGTACAGAGATCTCCGACTAATCAAAATGACCAAGTGGCAGACCTATTTGGTAAACAATTTGTTATCGAACCCGAGTATCTTGGCACCGATGAAATACAGTATGAGTTACGCATCAGAGGAATTAGTCCTGCCCATGACCGTCGAGCTATGTCTCAACAGCTTAGATCGGCAATCATGGAGGAACGACGTTCGCCTGGTGCGCGAAATATGTATAGCGTTGGCCGACCAGATACAGAGGTGGAATATTGTAATAGCAATCTTCAGCGCCTATACTCCATATTACAACAAGTAAATCCCGATCCAACATCTTTCGACCGATTCATGTCTGTTTTCTTGCATTTAGAAGGGAGACTCAATAGAGTTCCTCCAAGACAAAATAATTTAGACCTCACGAGTTTAATTTTCCGAATAAATGAAACATTAGGGCAATTTTACAACGAATTTGTAGCGAAAGTAAGGGGATTTAAGAAACCACAGCGGCAAAGACCGGTTGTCCCAATTACAAATGAAATTAGTGTATCGAATCAACATTTATTATCCCGTGAAAGCAATACTCTTCGTCATCCTGCCCCAATGCCGGTGCAGGGTTTGGCCCAACAACAGGTCACAACGACAGCTGGAGCTCCACAGGCTCATGACCTGGTATTGACTAATCAAACGATTCAGAATATGCATGTAAGTAACGAGTTAAATGGACATAACGAATTAAATGAAGCAGAAATAAATGCCCAACAGCAAGCTCCCTTTGTACGAATCGAAGATGTTTCGGATCATTCTAGTGTTTCAGCTGACGGTGGCAGGGATGATGTTGACCATATTGATGGAATGTTTAGAAGTAACGCGAACGAATTCCGGCATTCAGAAATTTTCCGCGATGCTTCCGTAAACAATGCCACACAAATAGGGATCAATTCTCAATCCTTGCTAGCATTTTTAAATGCAGCCCAGCCGAATAATCATCTTGGTTTGAATGCAACTATGAATACAAATGACAACGCACGATTAAGTCAACAATTTCATTCGCGACAAGATCCATCAGTTACTCCTATTGCAACGGCATCGGGTGCCATTCACTTTAATAACCCGAGTTCCATTAATCATAATACGAGTGGCAATAATATTATTACTGTCAATTCTTCGGATCCAATTGTAGTTAGCGATTCAACTATCAATTCTGGTGGTGCTTCGTCTAACGTTTACGCCAATCCCCTTCAACGACCAATTTATTACAACGGACGAAACAACGAACACGTCAACGGACAGAATCAAACAACATCATCTCGACAGCACACACATTCCGACGATATGTTACAGAATATTTCTGAGCAAGTGTCGAATTTAAGTCGTGCAATTGCAGCCTTAACGGCTAATGTCAACGATATGAATGATTGGCGGCGAACTTTCACAACGGCACGTAACCCTACACGGGTTGATGCGAACGAGTATCAGCAATTGGACGAGTCAAGACAACAAACGAATAATTCTTATCGTCATACACACGATAATATGAGAACAAATGCCACGAATAACTCTGAATTGTTGACTGCTGGTATGCCGAGCATCCCAACTAATCTGCAAACGAGTGCTAATTTTCAACAAGTAGGTCGCCAAGCGAACCGAAACGACTTTACTTCTGTGCCAATTCACAAATGGAACTGGAAATTCAGTGCCAATAAGACATCGAAAGTACCTGAACAGAGAGACTTAGCTGCTTTCTTAAAGAAACTTGACTTATACTGCCACGCCGAACGAATTTCATACGACCAAATCTATCAAAAGTTTCACTATTTAATTGAAGGCTGTGTTTACGAGTGGTACATTCAGTATCGTCATTCTTTCTCTAATTGGCAACAATTACGGGAAGGACTGGTGAAACAATTTACTACTCCATTGACGAATTTCATGAAAATAGCAAAGCTTTCGGTTAGACGACAACAAAAAGACGAATCAGCAATGACTTATATCGCCTCAATTCAACGAGAGTTTGACGAATTAGGAATGTACAGTGAATCCGAACGAGTTTCTGTTATACAAAATGGTTTGAACGAACGACTACGAGACATAGCAATGGCACATAAGTGGACTTCAGTACAAGAAATGGACTTACATTTACGATCAGTTGAAGTTGCCGACGAGTTAAGAAGAGAGTCTGAATCCAAGCCAGCGAAGAAACTATTTTTCCCTCGTCGATCTGTGAACGCGATTGAAACTGAAGAAAATGATACGAATGAAAATCTGAGCGAATGTAGTGGGGTGAATGAATGTGAAGATGATGAAATTATGTTGAGTTCCGATTGTCAAGCAATTCAAAAGTCGCTACGATTCAAGCGCGAAAAACCCCATTCGAATAATATTAAACAAGTCGCTACGCCCGTAGCAAATAATTCGGAGAAGAAAATCGATTCGATCCCAATTTCTGATAACAGAAAACCCAAGTTATTATGTTTCAACTGTAAGTCTGACGAACATCTCCTCCTTGATTGTACGAATCCAATTGAACGAGTATTTTGTTTCCGATGTGGACAGGAAGGAGTCAGAGCCCCTGATTGTTCTTGCAGAAGGCCAAAAAACTAACGACGCGCCGCATGTTACGCAAGCGTGATAGGCGGCGAACAATTCTTCTTTCTCGCTCATCTCTACCCGAATCCATTCCAAGAAAATTTCGACACGTTGCATCCGCTAGGATAAATTTAGAAGAAGATAATCGTCCATACCTTTTTGTTAACATACACGACATCAAGAGTCGTGGTCTCCTTGACAGTGGTGCACAGTCGTGCGTCATGAACCGACTCCTGTTTGAACGATTAAAAAAGACAGGATTGAAATTATACGACTGCAATATTTATATCACTACCGCCGATGGAACAAGTCACAAAGCTCTTGGTTATGTCAAAATCCCATTCATGGTCCGAAATGTCAAACGAATAATTCCCACGCTTGTTGTCGAGCAAGCTTCCGCCGAATTGATTTTAGGTATCGATTTCTGGAATGCATACCGCATTAAGCCATGTTTCACAACCAATATTTTCAATATTAAAGTCGCCAACGGCGATTCTGTTCTTGATTTTGACCCGAATGAATGTAGTATGAGTGAAAAAATTGATTATGAGTCCGATGTTACACCTCCGAAATGTATAAATGTCGAATTACCCCATGAATTGTCCGAAGAAAATAAAACACGATTAGACGAAGTTATTAAAAAATTCCCATTTTGTAGTAAGGAAGGCGAGTTAAACAAGACACAATTAAAAGTTGCACGAATTGATACAGGTGATGCGAAACCATCTCGCTGTCGATTACGTATTGATCCACCTCATAAACAGAAGATTATCATCGAAGAAATTGAACGATTAGAGAGAAGGGGCATTATTCGAAAAGTTGAATCCTCCGAATGGCTACACCCAATGGTAGCTGTCCCAAAACCAAATGGAAAGTGGAGAATTTGTTTAAATGCACAACGGCTCAACGCTGTCACTAAAAAGAATTGCTACCCCCAACAAAACGCGAATCGTATTTTGAGTCTGATTGGAAAAGCCAAGTATATTTCTACAATTGACATGACCGATGCATTCTTCCAAATTCCTCTTCACCCTGATTCTCAAGAAAAAACTGCTTTCGCCGTTCCAACCAAAGGCACTTATGTATACGAACGAATGCCGATGGGTCTCACAAATAGTGGAGCCGAATTATGTTCCCTTATCGATTCTCTGTTTGGTGCCGAATTTGAGCCTCACGTATTTCCTTACCTTGACGATATAGTTGTTGTTTCCGAAACATTTGAAGAACATTTAGATTATTTGTCGAAAGTTGCTGAAAAATTTCGGTATGCTAACTTAACGATTAGTGCTGAGAAGTCAAAATTCTGTTACAAGAGACTACGTTATCTTGGTCACATCATTGATGAAGAAGGAGTCGCAATGGATAAATCTCGAGTTGAAGCTGTTGAAAAATTCCCTGTTCCGACTTGTCGTAAAGATGTACAACGATTAATAGGTTTAGCGGGTTGGTATAGACGATTTGTTAAAGATTTCGCCGAAATAACTGCACCAATAACCGAGTTATTAAGGAAAAAAGAACGATTTATTTGGACTGAAGAACGGCAAAACGCGATGAATCGATTAATAATAGCCCTAACGACTGCCCCTGTACTTGCTACTCCCGATTATTCACTCCCATTCGAAATACATGCCGACGCGAGTAAACGTGCTTGTGGTGCGGTTCTGATACAAATTCAAAACGGGGTAGAACGAGTAATAGCGTATATGTCTCAGAAATTCTCAGCAACACAACAAAAATATACTGTCACCGAATTAGAATGTCTCGCTGTAATCCTTGCTATCGAAAAATTCCGCCCATACGTCGAAGGAAGTCATTTTCGCGTCATAACTGACCATCATTCGCTTCTCTGGCTCAAAAATCTAAAAGATCCGAATGGCAGACTAGCGCGATGGGCCCTACGTTTGCAAGCTTACGATTATACTCTCGTCCATAGAAAAGGTAAATTTCACGTCGTACCCGACTGTCTATCTCGAAATATAGCAGCTTTCGACTTGACCGACTTTGACAAAACAACTGACGCCTGGTATAACGGGTTACGAAAATTAGCTCTCGAAGACCCACAAAATAACGACAATTTAAAAATAGTAAATGGAGTTTTGTACATCCGAACTAATATGAAAGAAGAGTGTGACGATCCAAATTGTTTGTGGCGCATCTGCGTGCCGCGAGAAAAACGAATACAAGTAGTTAAAGAAAATCATGATTTAGATACATCGTGTCACTTCGGTCGATTTAAAACGTTCCACAAAATCCGCTCCTCTTATTATTGGCCAGGTATGGTCAAAACCATTTCAAGATATGTTCAAAACTGCGAGGTGTGTAAACTAACGAAAGCACACAACCAAATCACAACGCCACCCGCAGGAAAATTCGTCGAAGCAAAAGTCCCGTGGAGACACGTTGCGACTGATATATGTGGCCCTTTCCCAACGAGTAAAAATGGACATAAATATCTGCTTGTAGCTGTTGATGTATTCTCAAAATTCGCCGTATTAAAAGCCGTTCGTAATGCCACCGCGAAATCCGTTACCAACTTCATCAAAAACGACGTAATATTAAAGTTCGCCTGTCCTCAGATAATTATTTTAGATAACGGTGTTCAATATCGCTCAGATCTATTTAAAGAATTTGCAAAGTCAAGGGGAATCGAGTTGTGGTTCACAGCTAACTATTTCGCGCAAGGAAATCAAACCGAATGTGTAAATAAAGTCATTGGCAACGCCTTACGATTATTTGTTCTTCACGATTCAAATCATAAAAATTGGGATGAAAAAATCCCCGAAATCGAAAATGCCATTAATCATTCAACTCATACAACTACGAATAAAACCCCATACGAAATCAATTTTGGTCAGCGAATGCCTCAACATGGTAACGAATATAAGAATTTTCTCGACGTAAATCAACCACCACAACGAAAAGAGTCTGATTTCGAAAAATTACGTGAAAAGGTTCAGAAACGAATAAATGAGGCGCGTGAAAGTTATGTCAAACGATACAATTTAAGAACAAGAAAAATCGATTATAACATTGGGGATATCGTCTATCGTGAGAATACAATTTTGTCAGATGCATCGAAAAATATCGCCAAAAAGTTATCCAAAAAACGAGTAAAATGTGAAATTACGGGGAAAACGGGCACAAACACATATTTATTGAAAGATCTCGAGACCGGCAAAATTGCCGAATTTCATGCTCAAAAATTCTTCAAGTAAAATTTTCATACCATCTCTGTACATGATCGAATGAAATAGAGTAGATTTAAGTTGAAGTAGAATAACATACTAACCCTTTGATATATGTTAGTAGAATTCGTATGAATGAATAAAATAAAGATGAGTGAATGTAGAAAATTACAGTAAGGCATTCTCTTTCCAGGATGTCTGAACGAAGCTTAACAAGACCCTACATACAGACGGGACGTCACTTGGTTATTAACCCTTTCGGTCTTGCAATGCTAAGCGGTCGACAAATCCGTGTTTCAAACAACACCCCAACCGAAAACCCTGTAGGCACAGATGGATTCGAATATTTGATTCGAAGCAACCCGAGCCGCAACATTGATATTTCATTCCGTGATGATATCGGTTGTACAATTCATGTCGTGATAAACGGTCAAGTGGTTACGCGATTGGGCTTAACACCAACAGAAATGTACATCGGTAACAAGTACTTGGCCAAGGCAGATGGAATTCACCAGAAATTTTCGGCGGAAAACCCAGATTATAACGACATGCATTCAACTTTCCGTTTGGAGCTGTTCCAATCAAATTTGATTCGACGCGTAGACCTGCGCTATGCAAATTTCGCCTGGGTTACCCTATTGATCACGAATCAAAAGTTAATGCTCGCCACGATGAATGGAAACGACGTAGCCGAGGGTATGCAATTGGTAATGGAAGAAGCGGTGAATCGAGGTTTACGTTGTCAACAAGGACCGACAATGCCATCCCGTCAGTTCGGATTAGTCACCCGAGCAACACTGATGCCACGTCAACCGTCGCGCCGAAACAATGATGACATGCCACCACTCCGTCCAACATCCGAAATGTCCGCCGAAGAATTGGCCAAGGCCATCGAGCAAAATCAGCGAAAGGTCACAACTCCACAGGAAATTGGCAACCAACCTGAAGAAGTGGCCGCAGGTGAAGGCGACATCGCGCAACCAAATGAAACGGAAACGAGTGAAGAAGATACGAATAAAAATACGGACCCAATCGAAATTGTAGACGAGGACGAGGAAGATGAAGGAGCAGTGGGTTACACCCCAAGTGTCGCCGATTTACTTGCTGCTGAAATGACCAAGTCATTCCGTCGCTACAAATAAAGTAGCCCAACGACACATCTTTTTTATTTTTATTTAATACATTATCAAATAGTGGTTAAGAAAATATCACCTGCGAGTGATCAAACAAAAATTTACCTTATGAAAATCTCATGGAGAGAAAACTACATATTAAACAAATAACGATAACATAACGAATAAAATTTGCCCCAGTAAATTAAAATCATGAAATATGTTAACGATTACAGATAAGCAAGTAAAATTATGAAAACATTTAAACATATCTACACAAATTTTCAATAACCAAAATAACGTAAAGTACAAAACTGCAATAGATTTCCGTAAATGTAAAAACTTGCCAGAATCAATGATTGAAACCACCATCATGCCAATTAAAGTAAAGCAAAACGACTAACCTTTACATTGAAAATGTAATCACTGAAATTTAAAAACCACATAAAAACAAGAGCAAAATCGGAAAGAACGATTAAAATACAAAATCAAAATATACTGCCAAAAGGAAGACAAAGTGAAAATTGAATCCAAAGTTTATGCCAATAATTTGTTATTTCAATTTATTAAATTTTTCATTGAATAAACTTTCATTTATACTTATAATTTTCATTGTTGAGTACATATCAGCAGTAAGATTAGCCATTTTCAGAGAAATCAATTAAATTCCACAGGTAAAGTGGGTCCGTCAACACACTGACAATGTAAGTCATGAAAGAAGCTAGGAGTTAATAAAATTCTTAATACGATTAAAATTATTACGACTGCGAAGCGAGTCAACGATGAAAATCACATCATCGCAACATATAATTAAAGAAATTTTGAGTAATTTAGTAAAATTGCGACATCGGAATATGTCGAATTAAGTAAAAATTTGTTTGGGACGCCGAACATATTTTTGCATTTTGAGTTAGTTTGTAGGTTTTGAGTCAAGTAAAAAAGAATTTATTTAGAAATCTTTGGGATTTTTGAGAATCCATGGATTTAATACTTTGATCGCCAACAAATAGTTCGGACGAGTCGAAATTATCACAAAGTAATCAGAAACAGGAGAAAATATATGGCCCGATTGATTTATTAAGACTTAAAGGGTATTGCTCTCTGTGTGATCACTAAAAACCTTTTTGATTAAAGTAATTATTGAGTAAAGTACAAATTTATGAGAATATTTAGTCAAGTCCATTCCATCATTTCAATTTGCATCACAAACGGGTAGAAAAGAAGCCTGACGTACCAAATTTCAGTCATAAAATCCGACATAACATTGTTCCTCGTTAAGGGAAAATACTCAAAAAAGAAATGGAGGATGAATAAAAAGATGTACGAAAAAGGCCACCGAAAAAATATAAAACCCAAAGTTGGAAAAGATGTTCAGAATGAACCACAAACTTAGTTAAACCCAAATCATTTCATAGTTAATGTCATTTCATAAATTGAGTAAATTCGCAACTATCACCCCTTCAACTGCATAAAGAAATCAAATAAAATTCATTGCGAGTATAGTAAATATCATGGAAGGCTCAGTCAATTGATAATCTTGAACAAGGCTATCATAAGACGGTTGTTTGCAGGCAAACAACGTCTCTTTAAGCGGGGGGATGTGTTGTGGTTTGAATTGGGTTTGACATTTGAACAGTCAAATAAAAAAAAAAACTGTCACGCGTGACTGCTGAGGAGATGTATGAGTAAACGTCAAGCAGATTCCTTCTTCTGGATTTGACCGCACGAGTGAAAAGACGTAAAGGAGAGAGTAAAAACAGAAACGAAATAAAACAACGAGTAAAAGGAAAATTAAGAACAAGTAAATTATTCATCGACCACAAATCATCAGGAGAATCATCACATCATACAAAAAATTTACGAATAAAGTTAATACGAATAATTAATTGTAACGAATTTTGTTTTAGTTATTTTTTTTCAATAATTTTCTGTTCAACATAGTGAATTGTAGCAAATTGGAAACTAAACCGGGTAACGAAACACATGGCGCCCAATTAAAAATAGAACCAATTAAAGTAAAAAATTTTTGCGTGCATCGAATAAAGAAAAATTTTGGAATTAATTTTTTTTGTGATTACACGTGTAAATAAAAGAACAAATTTGTGTTGTTGTACGGTACCGGTAGCACATGTTATACAGAACAAAAAGCAAGTCATGGTGAACATAACCACAAATTGATTGAACAAAACATCGGCTATTGAAACTAAGTTGTGATTCACGTGTTGAATGGAAAATTTTGGAATTGAGTAAAATTATAGTGAATCGTTGAGAAATACATTAAGTTTGAAAAATTTTCGGAATTTTGTAAAATTATAGTGAATCGTTGAGAAATACATTAAGTTGGAAAAATTGTTGGAATTTTATAAATTTTGATGAATCGTTAAGAAAAAATTTATTCTGATTAAATTTTTTGGAATTTAACCCAAACTTGCAAATTTTGAGATTTGAGATTGGGTGTAAATGTGTTTTGAGTAAATTTAAACGAAATTTTTGAGAAATTATATTGAGTTTTAAGTAAAAATTAGAAATTTTTCAACGATTTAAGTAAAGTTAGTTCGAGTTTTTGAGTTTGAATTCAAGTAAAATTTTTTCTTATCCATTTTCGAATGTGAATTGAAACGAATTAAGTCAAAACCGAATAGTTAAGAAGATTTTGTAAAGTTTTTTTTGTAAACTGTAAATGATTTGATGGTTCTCTTGTCAATTTTTGCATGACGAAACACAGCATTTTCCCTTGTTACTAACCGCATGATTAAGCCGTAGTTGATTGAGAATTTCATGATAATATCAAGAAAATTTTGCAATTTTTTTTAAAAGGGGGGTGAAGTGATACGATAAGCAAACGAATAAAAGAAATATGTATGAATAAAAGTGCAAATTGAATTGTCGGAGTGAAGTAAAAGATTAAAACGAATTTTTCTACGTTTTTTTTATTTTTGTTTGGATTTACGAAACAAATCGATACAATTTCTGCGATATTTATTGAATTATCGAAGTGATCGATCGACATTGAGTGCCTTTACGTCGACATAAACCGAATCGAGCCCATTTAGTGTAATTTTTTTTGTTTTTCTGAAATGGCGAAAGGAGAATAACGTTTTCTATTAAGTATTGAGCAAAAGATTAAAGTTTTGATTTTCCATTCGAGTTCAACAGAATTTAAAACATTTTTGTGATTTTTTTTATGAAATTAAAGTAAAGATCATCCGATTAAATTAGAGTTGATTAGATTTTTGAAGTTTTTATAAATTTTTTTCGAGCAAACATTGATTCAAGTGATAAATTGAGCAATTATTGGTTATATTTTGGCATTTTTTTTTGATTTTTTTTGATTTTCTACGATTAAATCAACACAATATTTGCATAATTTTGGAACATTTTGTCAAATTGAAGCATTTGAGTGGACCGACAAAGTAAGTTAACGATTTCAATATTCATTTACTGGCAATAAATTACGTTTACAACTGGAAATAAATTGCAATTATGAGTGGAAATAAAGCGGATTACGATTGAAATTAAATTGAGTCTACGATTGAAGGAAATCTACTACAGATTAAATATCGTCTGAATACTTTTGAAATATAATACAATTACGAATTAAAGACATTTAAAGCAATTCAATTACAATTTACAGTCGAAATCACCGCATTACGATTTAATTATATTTAATTATATTCCATTATATTAAATTTTATTTTATTATATTATATTATATTATATTATATTATATTATATTATATTATATTA
>JBBMKD010055113.1:0-10700 GCA_037834095.1 Argya squamiceps
CGGAAAATGACCGACTATGCCAAGAAGGTACCGGGGAGCCCCAAAAAACACCCTGAAATCGCCCAAAAGCACCCTGAAATACCCCAAAACCAGCCCCAAAACACCCTGAAACCACCCAAAACCACCCTGAAATGCCCCAAAATATCCCCAAAACCACACTGAAATACCCAAAACCACCCTGAATGCCCAGAAATACCCCCAAACAGCTGCAAAAACATCCTGAAATACTCCTAGAACACCCTGAAACAACCTGAAACCACCCTGAAATACCCCAAAACAACCCCAAAACACCCTGAAACTATCTGAAACACCCCAACCAACCTGAAATACTTCAAAACACCCTGAAATATCCCAAAACCACTCTGAAACATCCAAAACTAGTGTAAAACCACTCTAAAATGGTGGTTTAGAACCTGAACCCCCCCCAATATCTGCCTCAAATCCCCTCTAACCTTCCCCAACCTTTCTTCAATCCCCTTAAACCCCTTCCAGTCCCCCCAGATCCCTTTTTTAACCCTTTTTTCTTCTCTTTTCCCAGCGGGGCTGGGTGCTGGGGCCTTCAAACTATTACAGTTTCGGGGGGCGGCAGCAGAAGGCCGAGGACCCCCCGATCCCCTCGACGGAATTGGCCACGCAGGTGATCGAATACGCCCGGCAGCTGGAGATGATCGTCTGAGGGCCCCTCCAAACAGCAAAATTTCCCCTCGTTTCCTCTTTATTCCTTTTTCGGGGGTCTCGGAATGTTTAAAGTGTTTTTTTGTGGTTTTTTTTGGAGAGGGTTTAACTGTTCAAAGATGATTTTGGCACCCCTCACATTGACACTGCAAAGTTCCCCCAAACCCTGTTTATTCTCCTTAATTTCCTTATTTTATTGAGTTTTGGGGGGATTTCAAGGGCTTTAAGTATTTTTGGGGGGGCAGTTATGTATTTAAAAGTGGTTTTGATGCACGGGAGTCTCGCTGTGAAACTCTTGGGACCCCCGAAATTCCCATTTATTCCCATTTTCTCTTCTGTTTCGTTACATTTTTGGGGGCGGCTCTCAATGGGGGGACCCCAAAACCCCCTCGGACCACCCTAAAACACCCCCAAATCCCCCTTTTAACTCCCATTTCCCTGAATTTTTTGGTTCTTTTGGTGCGGGGACTTGGACACCCCCACCCCGCACCCCCTTTTTGGGCAGAATCGGGGGGGGGCTGAGCCCCCTCCTCAAAAAAACGATTGTCAAAATGTTGTTTCAATAAAGTGCTGGAGGCGGAGTGAGGCGATTTGAGGGATTCGGGGTCGTTTCGTTCCTGAGGGGGCTTCGGGACCCCCGAATTTGGGAGGGGGCGGGGCCGAGCCCCACGGTGAAGCCCCGCCGTCTTTCTCCTGATTGGCTGGGGATTCCCGCGCTGTGCGCTGATTGGTCGGGGCGCGGCCAAAACCCTGAGGCGGTGCACCCCGGGGAAAAAAGGCGCTGGTTGAATGAAAGGGATGAGGTGATTAGGCGGCAAGTGGCGGGAATGAGAGGAGCGCGGTGATTGGTTGGGGCAGCGGGGTTTGTGGCCAATGAGCGTGTGGGAGGGCGGGAGAGGGAAGGCCCAGTGCTCCCAGTTACCCCTAGTGCTCCTAGTTACCCCTCCCAGTTAATCCCAGCGCTCTCCCAGTTATCCCCAGTGCTCGAGAAGGGGGGAATATGTCCCCATCTGAGCCAACCACGTGGGCGGGACCCACACGCGCCGGCCAATCCCAAGCCATAACATCAGCAAATCAACCAATCAGCATGCGGCGTTGCTGGCGCGGGCGTTGATCGACGTGCAGCCCAGCCAATGAGTGAGCGGCATGCCCGGTGGGCCAGATTAGAGGCCGGGGCTACTCGAATCGAGCCAATGATGGCCGGATGATGTTGATGGACGTTCGCGTCTCAGGCGAAGGGCGCTGTGGGAAGAGGGAGGTGGAAGTTGAATGTTGGACAAGAAGAAGGGCGGGGCCTCGTCCTGACGGACAACCACTCGTCTAATCAGCGCGGTGGGCGGGCGGACCGCTGCGCGCGGCGGCCAATGGTATACTTAGGCGACCTTTGACTGGCAGCTCAGCGAACCAATAGACACTGGCTATGCGCTGTGGCTGGGCGAATCACAACGGCCCGCTGCGCCGCAGGTGTGGCGGGAACGGCCTTAGCCAATGGGATGCACGGTACGCCTTGATTGACGCGTGGGCGGGCCAATGGGGGCGTGTCGTGGGCGGGACGGCGGAGCGGGGCGCCATGTCGCGGCGGCGGTGGCGCGGCCCTCAGGGCGCCGAGGGCGGCGGGCGCGGAGCCGACATGGGGAAGATGGCGGCGGGCGGCGGCGGCGGCGGCTCGGGCCGATATTACGGCGGCGGTGGCGGCAGCGAAGGCGGGAGGGCTCCTAAACGCCTGAAAACCGAGAGCGCGGAGGCGCCACCTCATGGGCCCGGTGGGCCGGGGGGCGCGGGCGGCGGGGCCGGAGCTGGAGGAGCGGTGAGAGCGGGGGAAAGGCGAGCAAGGGGGTTTTGTGTGGGGAAGAAGGGGAAGAATAGCTTCTTGAGAGGGAAAAGAAGGCTCAGAGCGGGGTAAATATGGCGGCAGCGGCTGAGGGGGGTAAAAGAGTTCTGTGAGGGGGAAAGAGGGGTCTGAGGGAGCAAAGATGGCGGGAAGGGCCGAGGAGACCCTCACGGCAGGCAAATGGCGAGAAGAGCAGCTGAGGGTAGGAAAAGAGATTTTTCTGAGAGGGAAAGTGGGAGGGGGGGTTCTGATGGGGCAAAGATGGCGGGAACGGCTGAGGAGACCCTCATGAGAGGTAAAAGGCAGGAAGAGAAGTTGAGAGAGGAAAAAGAGATTTTTCTGAGGGGAAAAATGTGGGGGAAGCGGGTTCTGAGGGGGCAAATGCGGCGGGAAGGACTGGGGAGGGAAGAGGGATTTTTCTGAGGGGGAAATGTGACGGAAAGGGCTGAGGGGAGGAAAAAAAATCTCTGGGAGCGAATAAATACTGATAGAGAAAAATATTTAGGACGCGAATCATTCTTTTGAGAGAGTTAAGTTTTAAGGAGGGCAAGCCCAGGCTCGTTTTTTCTCGGCCTGGCCCCAAAGCCGCGGGGTTTTGCGGTGTCGCCGGGGGTGTCGCCGGGGGTGTCGCGGGTCCCCAGCCCCGCGGGACTGTCCCCAAGGTATCCTGCTGGGTTGTCCCCGTAGGAGAATTACGAGGATCCCCACAAGACGCCGGCTTCGCCCGTGGTTCACATCCGCGGCCTCATCGATGGCATCGTGGAGGCCGATCTGGTGGAGGCGCTGCAGGAGTTTGGGCCCATCAGGTGGGGACGGTGGGGATGGCACTGTGGGGACACTGGGGACACCAAGGACACCAGGATGGCGTGGTGGGGACAGTGTGCTGGGGCCACTCTGAGGACACTGGTGGTATGGTGGGGACACTCAGGGGACATTGAGGACACTGGTGGCATGGTGGGGACAGTGGGGACAGTGTGCTGGGGACACCAGGGTGATATGGTGGGGACATTTTGGGGACACCAAGGTGGCACGGTGGGGACACTGGGGAGACTCTGGGGTGGCATGGTGGGGATAGAGTGCTGGGGACACTGGGGTGACACAGTGATGACACTGGGGTGGCACTGTTGGGGACAGCATGGTGGTGACACTCTACAGTGGTGGTGACATTGTCGTGATATGTGACAGCTGATGCTATGGCAATGGTGACAATGTCTCTTTTGTCCCTTGTCCCAACTACATGGAGGTGACACTTTGGGGTGGTGATACTATTGAGTTGGTGACAGCACAGTGACATTGTCCCCTGTCCCAGCTACGTGGTGGTGATGCCCAAGAAGCGCCAGGCCCTGGTGGAGTTCGAGGACATCCTGGGCGCCTGCAACGCCGTCAACTACGCGGCCGACAACCAGATCTACTTCGCCGGGCACCCGGCCTTCGTCAACTACTCCACCAGCCAGAAGATCTCCCGGCCCGGGGACAGCGACGATGCGCGTGGGGTCAACAACGTGCTGCTCTTCACCATCCTCAACCCCATCTACTCCATCACCACGGTCAGCAGGGACAGGGTTTGGGGGTTTAGGGGGGCTTAGTGGGGTTTGGGGGCATTTTACTTAGTGGGGTTTGGGGGGTTTTATTTGGGTTTGTTTGGGTTTGGGGTCATCACCAACATGCTGCTTGTCACCATCCTCAACCCCATCTACTCTATCACCACAGTGGATGGAGGTTTGGGGTGTCCTAGCTTGGTTTTTGGGGGTCCTGGGCTGTGTTTCTGGTGTCCCAGGCAGGTTATGGAATCCCAGGTTGGTATTTTTGGGGTCCCAGGCGGGTTTTGAGGCCCCCCTGACCGTCATTTCCCACAGGACGTTCTCTACACCATCTGCAACCCCTGTGGGCCTGTGCAGAGAATTGTCATCTTCCGCAAGAACGGCGTGCAGGCCATGGTGGAATATCCTGGAGCTCATTTGGGAATTTGGGAGTCCTAAAACCCGGGACTGGGGCGGTCCCCAAAATCCCCAAACTCCCATGGTCCCCCTGAATTCCCCCTGGGAACTGTGAGAGACCCGTGGCTCCCCCAACTCACCTGAGGGCTCAGGTGGCCCCACCTGGTTCCACACACCCCCCTGAGGTCGCAAAAGTCCCCGAATCCTGGTAGGTATTCCCCAAATTCCAGTGGGGATTTCTGAAATCCCAGTGGAAATTCTTCAAATTCTGGTGGGAATTCCCCAAATCTCATTGGGAATTCCCAAAACCTCATTGGGAGTTCCTGAAATCCTTTTGGAAATTCTTCAAATCCCATTGAGAATTCCCAGAATCCTGTTGGAAATTCCCAAAATCCCTTTGACAGTTTCCCAAATCCCATTGTGAATTCCTGAAATCCCATTGAGAGTTCCCAGAATCCTGTTGGAGATTCCTAAAATCCCAAGTTTTTCTCCTTGACCTGGGCACATTTGACTCGGTGCAGAGTGCCCAGCGCGCCAAGGCCTCACTCAACGGTGCCGACATCTACTCGGGCTGCTGCACACTGAAGATAGAGTACGCCAAGGTGAGAGCACCTGGGACGGCTGGGCACACCTGGGACACATATGGGGGCAGCTGGGCACACCTGGGACACACCTGGGGACACACCTGGGGACACACCTGGGGCACCTGGGGGTACATGGGAGCAGCTGGGGATACCTGGGGACAGCTGGGGACACCTGGGGGATACACTTGGGGACATCTGGGGGCACCTGGGGGTACATGGGAACAGCTGGGGATACCTGGGAACAGCAGGGACAGCTGGGGACACACCTGGGGGTACCTGGGCGAGTTCCAACCCCTCCCCTCCCCACTGCTGCTCCCAGCCCAGCCGCCTGAACGTGTTCAAGAATGACCAGGACACGTGGGACTACACCAACCCCAACCTGAGCGGGACAGGTAATGCAGCACAGTTACACCTGGGCACATCTGGGCACGACCCTGCTGCAATCCTGGGGGATTTGGGGGGTCACTGGGGAATTGTGTTGGGGGCTCACCTGAACCAGGTGGGAGGGAGGGAGGGAGGGAGGGGCCATGTCCCTGGAGGAGTTTTTGGGAAAAATTCCTGGAATTTTGGGGGGGTTTGGAAAGGGGGAGGGCTCATTCGTTTCTTAGCTGGAGTTTGGGGATGTTGTGCGGTCACTCATGTGGAGAGATCACGCCCCTGGCACAGGTACAAAAAGGCCACGACTTCTCCCCCCACATGTGACTTTTGGGGTTATTTTGGAGTCTTTTGGGTCATTCCCACCTTTAGTGGGGCCCAGTTCCCAGTTCAACCTGCAGGTTGGGAAGCAATGGCACCGAGCCAGGGGGTTCTTCCCAAAATTAAGGGATCTTTCCCAAAATTTGAGGGATCCTTCCCAGGAACTGGGAGATCTTCCCCAACATTTGGGTGTTCTTCCCAGAAATTGGAGAGTCCTTTCCAAGAATTGGGGGCATTTTTGCCAAAAATTGGGAGATCCTTCCCGAAAACTGGGCATTCTTCTCAAAAGGTGGGGGGTCCTTTGCAAAAATTGGGAGGATCCTTCTTAAAAATTGGGGGTCCTTCCTGAAATTTGGGGGGGATCCTTCCCAAAAACTGGGGGATCTTTCCCAGAATTGGAGGATTCTTCCCAAAATTGGGTGATTCTTCCCAAAAACTGGGGGGACTGGGAGGGTTTGGCCTTGGGCAGCTCCGAGCACATTCCAGGCAGATTCAGCCTCGCCTCCTCTTCCTCCTCCTCCTCCTCCTCCTGCACATCCCTCACACCACACGGGGGGGGGACCCAACTGACCCAAAATCACGGAGAAAACACCTGAACAAACCCAAAACAAAAGTACCTGCAGGACCCCCCGGCGAGGGACACGGCACAATCCACCCACCACTTCCCAAAAAAACACCAAAAACTGATCCCAAAAAATTCCGAGCAGGAATAGAAAAACAACACGAGGCCAAAGGGGCCCCCACAAAAACAAACCAAAACACAGAGCGGCGAAATCCAGCACGTCCAGGATTCAGTTTTTAGGAATTCTCTCATCTCCAAGGCACAAAACCCCCAGTGGGTTTTAGGAATTGAGCAACATGGACACATCCCAAGGACATTGTAGGAATTCTCTCACTCTTCCAGGACACAAACGAGGTGGTTTTTAAGAGTTCAACAACATGGACACACTCCAAGAACATTCCTTAGGAATTCTCTCATTTCCAAGGCACAAAACCCGGTGGTTTTTAGGAATTCAGCAACATGGACACACTCCAGGAACATTTTCTTTAGGAATTCTCTCTCAAGACACAATTCTGCCGGTTTTAGGAATTCCACGGCCTCGACACACTCCAAGAGCAATTCTTGGGAATTCCACAACATGGACACAACCCAAGAACATTTCTTTTAGGAATTCTCACTCTTCCAAGGCATAAACCCGGTGGTTTTTAGGATTTCAGCAACATGGACACAACCCAAGACACAATCCAAGAACATTCTGGTGGTTTTTTAGGATTTCTCTCATTTCCAAGGCACAAACCTGGTGGTTTTTAAGGAACTTTCTCATCTCCGAGGCACAGACATGGTGGGTTTTAGGATTTCAGCAACATGGACACACTACAAGACACAAACCAAGAACGTTTTGGTGGTTTTTAGCAATTCTCATTTCCAAGGCACAAAACCTGGTGGTTTTTAGGAATCCTGTGACATCGACACACTCCAAGAGCAATTCTTGGGAATTCCACAACATGGACACAACATCCCAGGAGGCTTTTCTTAGGAATTCTCATTTCCAAGGTACAAGCCCTGGTGGGTTTTAGGAATTCTCTCACTTCCAAAGGCACAAAACCCAGTGGGTTTTTAGGAATTCAGCAACATGGACACAACCCAAGACACAATCCGAGAACATCTTGATGTTTTTTAGAAATTCTCTCATTTCCAAGACACAAACCCGGTGGTTTTTAGGAATTCAGCAACATCAGCACATTCCAGGAACGTTTCTTTAGGAATTCTCATTTCCAAGGCACAGATGGTGGGATTTTTAGGAATTCTCTCACTCCCAAGGCACAAAACCCGGTGGTTTGTAGGAATTCAGCAGCATGGACACATCTCGAGACATGGACACAACCCAAGAGCATTTGTAGGAACTCTCATTTCCAAAGCACAGACCTGGTGGTTTTTAGGATTTCAGCAACATCAACCATCCCAAGACACAATCCAAGAACATTTTGGGGTTTTTGTAGGAATTCTCTCACTTTCAAGACACAATTCTGGCGGTTTTAGGAATCCTGTGACATCGACACAGCCCAAGAGCAGATCTTGTAAATTTCACAACATGGACACAACATCCCAGGAGGCTCTTTTAGGAATTCTTATTTCCAAGGTACAAAACCCGGTGGTTTTTCAGAATTCAGCAACATCAACACAACCCAAGAACATTCCTAGGAATTCTCTCACTTGCAAGGCGCAAACCTGGTGGGTATTTTTTGGAAATTCTCTCAACATCGACACATTCCAAAAATATTCCATATGAATTTTCTCACTTCCAAGGCACAATTTGGGCGGATTTTAGGAATTCAACAACATCAGCACAACTCAGGAGCCTTTCCTAGGAATTCTCTCACTTCCAAAGGCAGAACCTTGGTGTTTTTTGGGAATTCTGCAACACGGACACATTCCAAGGACTTTTTTTTTAGGAATTCTCTCATTCCAAGACCTGATTTTGGAGTTTTTTAGGAACTCGCTCACTTCCAAGACCCGATTTTGGCGTCTTTTAGGAATCCTCTCGGCACAATTGGCGTCCAAGAGCTTTTATTTTTTTCTTTTAGGAATTCTTTCCAAACCCTGAATTTTTTAGGAATTTCCTCACCACCTTCAGGACCCCATTTCTGGTGGGTTTTTAGGCATTTTCCACAAGGCTGCTTCCACACTCCGAGAGGTTCTGGGGGGTTTTTTTTAGGAATTCTCTGACTTCCGAGAGCTGATTTTGGGTGAGTTTTCGGAATTTTCTCACTTCCAAGCTCCATCCCGGGGAGGGGGTGGGGTGTTTAGGGATTTCCCCACTTCCAAGCTGTTAATTATAAAGGCTTTTAGGAATTTCTCAGTTTCAAAGACCATTTTTGGTCGTTTTTAGGAATTCTCTCCCTCCCAAGGCCCAATCCCAGCACTTCTAGGAATTCTTTCACATCCATGACCCAGTTCTCAGGGATTTTAGGGAATTTTCTCACACCCAAGACCATTTTTGGGTCTTTTTTCGGAATTTCCTCACCACAGTTGACCTCCAAGACTATTTTTAGGTGATTTTCAGGAATTCCTTCATTTCCTAGGCCCCATTTTAGTATTTTCAGGAATTCTCTCACTTCAAATCCACGTTTCAGTATTTTCAGAAATTCTCTCAATTCCAAGGCCACATTTGCAATATTTTCAAGAGTTCAAGGCTACATTTCAGTATTTTCAGGAATTCTCTCACACCCGAGATCTTGATTTGGTCGTTTTTGGGCGTTCTTAGGAATTTCTTCATCACAGTTGACATCCAAGACCATTTTTAGGTAATGTTCAGGAGTTCTCTCACTTCCAAGGCTACATTTCAATATTTCAGGAATTCTCTTAATTCCAGAACCACGTTTTAATATTTTCAGGAATTCTCTCACTTCCAAATCCACATTTCAGTATTTTCAGGAATTCAAGGCCACATTTTCAATATTTTCAGGAATTCTCTCACTTCCAAGGCCACATTTTCAGCGTTTTCAGGAATTCTCTCACACCCAAGACCATTTTTTTGTCTTTTTGGGGTGTTTTTAGAAATTTCCTCACCACAGTTGACATCCAAGACCATTTTTAGGTGATTTTCAGAAATTCTCTCACTTCCAAATCCACATTCCAGTATTTTCAGGAATTCAAGACCACATTTTCAATATTTTCAGGGAATTCTCTCACACCCAAGACCATTTTTGGGGTGTTTTTAGGGTTTTCTCACCACAATTGACATCCAAGACAGTTTTGAGGTGGTTTTCAGGAATTCTTTCACTTCCAAGGCCAAATTTCGGTATTTTCAGGAATTTTCTCACTTCCCTGATAGAATTCCAGTGGTTTTAGGAACTTTTCTCATTCCACTTCACAATTCCAGCGGTTTTAGGCAATTTTCTCCATTCCCTGACACAATTCCAGTGATTTCAGGAACTCTTCTCCTTTGCACTTCACAATTCCAGCCGTTTCAGGAACTCTCTCCCATCCAACTTCCATCCAAAACCCTTCTGGAAAATCCCACCACCCACCGGAAGACGCCACAACTACCCCACCAAAATAAAACCAAAAAATCCACAATGGGAGGCCCCAAAAAACCCTGAAAAAAATCCCCCAAAACTCAGGAACCTTCCAGACCTCGGGGGACTCTGAGGGGACCCCAAACCTGGGTCTGGGCGCCGTTTTTTGGGGATTTTGGGGCCGTTTTGGTGACTTTGACTCCGCCTGTGCCGCAGGGGCCGCGCGGCCGGGGCGCGCTGGGAGCAGCCGTGGGTAAGAGGAGCCCCCTCCCCAAAAATAAAAAACACAAATGGACTTTTTTGCCCCCCCCCGAGCAGCTGTAAGTAGCCCCTTTTTGTCTTTCTTTTCTTCTTTTCTTCTTTCGAACAAAAAAAATAAGGGAAAGAAAAAGAAAAAAAAAAAAAAAAAGGGAAAAAAAATCACAAAACCCCATTAAAAATATTAAAAAAAAAAGGGTGAAAAAATTGCAAAAAAATGGCGGAAAAATTGTAAACAACTGCAAAAAGTTTGGGAAAAAAAAGCGAAAAAATTTAAAAAAACTTTGAAAAAAACCAAAAAAATTTCAAAAAATTGCAAAAAATGCCCCCAACAAAGCAGAGTTCCTGGAGGAAGGGAGGATTTTGACCGAAATGCTGCGTTCTGAACCCAGTCCTGGCTTTGATCCTCACCCCCACCAAATGCTGAGGGGGCTCATTAATGTCTGTAATTAGCAATTAACGGGGTAATTGACAACTTTACGGTTAATTACCCTGAGTTTTGGGGGGAGTTTGGGTCATTGGGGAGTCCCAAAATCTCTGGGAGGGACCCAAAATTCTCTTTTGGGGGGAGGGGGGCGGGGTCTGGGGGGTTGTGACCCTGGGGTGTCCCCTCCCCTGTGACCCCCTGTGTGACCCCCCTGACTGGGCGTGTCCCCTCCCTGTGACCCGTCTGTGACCCCTGTGTGTCCCCCCAGGTGA
>JBBMKD010055114.1:0-10683 GCA_037834095.1 Argya squamiceps
TGGAGAGGGGAGCGCTGCGCTGCGCTCCGGACAGCGGGGCAGAGGCTGGGCAGGGTCCCCGCGGATCTGAGCAGCCCCGGCAGCCGCGCACGGTGAGCATCGGCATCCTGGTACATCGTCCCTCTGCACCCCGGTACCCGTGGAGTCCGAGCGTCTGCACCCCAGAATCCCAGCAGTCCGACCTCCTGCACCCCAGCATCCCTGTACCCCAATGCCCTGCGCCCCAGAATCCCTGCATCCCTATACCCCAATCTCCTGCACCCCAGGATCCCAGCACTTCGACTTCCTGCGCCCCAGCATCCCTGTACCCCAATCCCCTGCGCCCCAGCATCCCTGTACCCCAATCTCCTGCACCCCAGAATCCCTGTACCCCAATCCCCTGCGCCCCAGAACTCCTGCACTCCGACCCCCTGCATCCCAGGACCTATGAACCCCAATCTCTTGCACCCCAACATCCCTGACCCTGTTCCCTGGATCCCTGACCCCTAAACCCCAACATCCCTGACCCCTGAACCACGACGTCCCTGACTCCTGCACCCCAACATCCCTGACCCTGTCCCCTGGCTCCCCCATCCTGACCCCTGAACCCCAACACCCCTGACCCCTGAACCCCAATATCCCTGAGCCTGTTTCCCCAGCTCCCCATCCCTCTGACCCCTGCACCCCAACACCCCTGACCCTGACCCCTGGCTCTTCCGTCCTGACCCCTGAACCCCAACACCCCTGAACCCCAATATCCTTGACCCTGTTCCCCCAGCTCCCCATCCCTCTGACCCTCTGCACCCCAATATCCCTGACCCTGTTCCTTGGCTCCCTGACCCCTGAACCCCAACATCCCTGAGCCCCAATATCCCTGACACTGTCCCCCCTGAACCCCAATATCCCTGACCCCTGAACCCCAATATCCCTGAACTCAAATATCCCTGACCTTGTTCCCTCAGCTCCCCATCCCTCTGACCCTCTGCACCCCAATATCCCTGACCCCTGACCCCCAATATCCCTGACCCTGTTCCTTGGCTCCCTGACCCCTGACCCCCAATATCCCTGACCCTGTCCCCCCTGAACCCCGAAATCCCTGACCCCCACCTCCAGCCCTGCGCCCCAGGATCCCTGTACCCCAATCCTCCCCCCGGGAGCCCCGGGCTCCTCCTCCTCCTCCTCAGCTGCCGAACGGCGCCGGGAGAAACCCCAAATACCTGGAATATTTCCCTGCTCTTGGCTTACCGTGCAAAAATAAAACAGTTGCCCCGAGGATCGTGTGTCACCGGGAGGTGGCCGCGGGACAACCCGCTCATTAACGCATTTTCCACCCCTGGAAACTCTGGGATCAGCTGGGCTGCTGCTCCAGGCAAAAAAAATCTGTTATTTGGGCCCTAAAATTCCGTTTTTTGGGAATGGATTTGCCCCAAGAATGGGGCAGCAGCCTCAATTTTGAACCCCTGGTCCGTTTTAATTAACCCTGATGGAATCACGTTATTCCCTCATCCCGATTTTGTGCAATACCCCTGAGAAATTAGGACATGTTTTCCTTTCCAGGAGAGAATTCCCCGTCCTCGTGCAGATGTTGGAGCTGCAGAAACCTCTGCCTGTGGGGATGCCACAAACCCCTCAATCCCACGGATGAATTTTGAATTTTTGAACCTCCAGCAGAGCCAGAACTCCCCAGATTTGCAGATTAAACTGAGTTTTAAAAGTTTTGGGAAGAATTTTGGGAAAAGTTTTGGGGAAAACTTTTGCCCAGAGATTGATGCTGGAGTGGTTCATGACCCTCATTCCACTCAGACAAACCCTGGGCAGAAATTCAAACTGGAGGTTTCCTCCTCAGAGTCTTCACCCCTGAGCTGATCTACACAAATGGGAAAATTCCCTTTTTTTTTTTTTTTTCCCCCTAAAAATTAAAAAAAATTTAATCCTTAAAATTTTAATTTTTATCCTCACTGTGTTGTATCCTATGATGGATTTTTCTTCCACCTGAAAGTCAAGTTTCCCCTAGTTGAGTTATTTACTAATTTCATTTTTATTAGACTTACTTGGTGATTTAATTTTTCACTTTTGGGCTGCTGGCCACTACATCCCCTTACATCTTTTTTTCAGTGGTAAAACCTGATTTTTTTCCTCAGAAGAGGAAATGCCATTTTCAATAATCCCTCACCTCTTCAGATGGAAATCAGCACATGGAGAAAAAATACATCGATTTCCACAAATCTTCATCCTCCTGTGCTTACAGAATCAGCTCTGAAAAGGCAAAAAATAATTTCAAAAAGCTGGTTTTTGCATCAGATCTTATTGAGAATCAGGGAAAATCCTGACCTCCACATCCCAAAAAACCTCTGCCTCTCCTGCTGTGATTTTGGTTGTCCCCAAACCATCATTTAATGCTCCTAATCCCAGAGAGCCATAAAAAAACAACCATAAAACCCCATTTTACAGTTTTTTTACATGGTTCTGGTTTCACTAGAATTTCAATTAAATAAATTTAAATTTCATTTAAGAATTTAAAGGAAATAAATTTACGTTTAATTTAAGAATTTAAATGAAATAAATGCCTTTTATTAAAGAGGGAAAGGCAGATTTTCAAGAGAGTTCAAACCTCACCTCATTAGCCAGGAAAAGCTGGACGGGAACTGAGGGGTCACACGATTAATTTTTGTTAATCACTCCCCCGCAAAATTAAACTCCCAATTAAAAGTCTCGTTAATTGTTGCCCTGTTTGATCAGCAGCGGGAACCATCAGCAGAAATCCAGGCTGACACTTTCTCCTGCAGGAAACTCCAGGGGTTTCTCCTCTCCCACAGGGGAGCCAGAATTCCACAGCTCACGTTGGGTTTGAACAACACAAATGTGACGGTGACACCTCCCTCTGATGGCATTTTGGGGCTCCCTAAAAACAGAAGTCAGAAAAAAATCAAAGGGGATAAAAAGCAGGTTATTTCTATTTCTTTATATTTATTTTATTATTTTTATTTATTTATTTTTATTTAGCTATTTTAAAATTTCTATTTATTTTTTTATTTACTTTTATTTATTTCTATTTTAATTTTTTATATTTTTATATATTTACATTTATTTATTTTAATTTTATTTATTTCTCTTTTATTTATTTCTCTTTTATTTATTTCTCTTTTATTTATTTCTATTTCTATTTTTAATTTTTAATATTTATTTATAATTTTATTTATTTATTTTACTTTTATTTTTTCTCTTTTATTTATTTCTATTTATTTTTATATTTATTTATTTTTATAATTACTTTTATTTATTTCTATTTACTTTTGTTTATTTCTATTTTTATTTATTTATTCTATTTATTTAAATTTTTTTATTTATATTTACTTTCACTTATTTCTATTTTTATTTCTTTGTTTATTTTTTCTATTTATTTCTTTTTATTTATTTATATTTACTATAGGCCTTTACGGACATTTCAGGCAGACAAATCCCACCAGGGGCTACACCCAAAAACAGACCACGACTTTTCACACTTTTATAAATTTGGTCCATTTGCATATTGGGGGTTAATCCTCCAATTAGAGCTTCAGGTAATGAAGTAATTTACCCCGAGTTTGCTGCCCTCAATTCAGTTTTATTTCCATTTCTCAGGGCTTGAGGCAGTGAGGTGTCCTTGATCCCCAGGCCTGGAGAGGAATTGTTGTGTCTGCCCAAAATGAGAAATCAGCAGCTCACATTGTGTGTGGAATTTAGACTTCTACACTAAAGAACTGCAGGAAAAAATACATTAAAAATAATAAAAAATAAAATTCCTGAGGCATCAAATCTTCCCCAAACATTCCCATCTTCATCTCCCCTGAATCCCAGTGGACCCAAACCCCATCCCAGCACCAGGGATGAGCTCTGAGCATCCCAGCTCAGCCTTTGTAGCTGGATTTGATCCCCTCTGCAGCAGGAATTTACAGCTGTTCCCAATCCCCGGGGAAGGAGGACATGAAATAATTAGAGGCCTCTTTAATTAATCCCGTTCACTCAGTGCCAGGAGCTTGGAGAGCCTCAGCCACAGCTGCTCCCAGCCAGGGATGGGTGAGAAAAAACCCATTTTAAGTTATTAAGAAAACTTAAAACGTCACAAGATTGTCCCTCTTAGTGTGATTTTAGGTCTGATATCTCTGAATCCTACTAGGAAAGATCCAACTGCAAATAAATCAGCTGGATCTAAAAAAACTAAAACTTAAAAAACAAAAATCAAAACTTAAAACATCACAAGATTGTCCCTCTTAGTGTGATTTTAGGTCTGATATCCTTGAATCCTATGAGGAAAGATCCAGCTGCAAATAAATCAGCTGGATCTAAAAAAACTAAAAACTAAAAACTAAAAAACAAAACCTAAAACCTAAAACATCACAAATTATCCCTCTTCATGTGGTTTTAGGTCTGATATCCCTGAATTCTACTAGGAAAGGATCCAGCTGCAAATAAATCAGGTGGATCTAAAAAACCTAAAACTTAAAAATTTTAAATTAAAACTTAAAACATCACAAATTGTCCCTCTTAATGTGGTTTTGGTCTGATATTCCTGAATTCTACTAGGAAAGACCCAACTGCAAATAAATCAGCAGCTCTTGGTAATTTTATGTAAGATTAATAAATCAGATAAATGGAAATAGCTCGTAGGGGCATAAATCACCTCCTGCTCTGGCACTTTAAAATAATTTGTAGATTGATGGTTGTCAGGAGGAAGGAGGGAGTTGGGGGCCTGGGAAGATTTTTAATGTGTCCCCAGGCACGGTCCCAGCTCCTCCCCTCATTCCCAGTTTGGGGCTCAGAAGGAACTGGGAGCTCTCTGGGTATAAATTCATTAGGACTGATGCTTTAATTGTCAAAAAAAATGAAATAATTTCTTTTTTTTCTTTTTTTTTTCAGATTTCGTGCTGCCTGGGGGTGTTTTTTTCATGCTTTTGTCATGATTTTGTGCAGTTCTGAGCCTCACATTCAGTGTCACTCAGCTCTCTGCACAGAGCAGGAAGAAAAAAAAACCAAATAATTTTCCAGATGGAGACCAAGGACAACTGTCACAACTCTCAGGCCCAAAAGAATAAACAACGGTGGGCTGAAAAGAGAAAACAAGAAGGATGGGACTTCATAATCCGCAATTGGACATTACAATTAACTTAAATTAATTGGGCATTACAATTAATTAAATTAAACCCCAACATGCAAATGGACCAAAATTTATAAAAGTGTGAGACCTGGTGACCAGTTGTGCCCATTTTGTGTCCATTTTGTGTCCATTTTGTGCCCATTTTGTGACCATTTTGTGCCCATTTTGTGCCCATTTTGGGACCATTTTGTGCCCATTTTGGGTCCATTTTATGTCCATTTTGTGTCCATTTTGTGCCCATTTTTGGTCCATTTTGTGCCCATTTTGTGCCCATTTTGTGCCCATTTTGAGCCCATTTTGTGCCCATTTTGGGTCCACCTTGGGTGCAGCCCTGGCCAGGCTTTTGCCCTGCCCAAGGTGTACCTTAAAGCCCTTTTAATAAATATCCACTTTATTCTCCACTCTGTCCAGTCTGTTCCAGCTCAGCCTTCCCAAGGCATCATTTGGACCTGATTTTGGACAGCAGAGGTTTTGGTTGGGATGCAATTCTTCATGAAAGGAGGTAGACTCAATTTAAAACTGAGTCGATAATCAAGTTAAATAGTTTCATTTAGTTATTATAACAAGAGCTTCATCATTTTAATATATTTTTCTATTTTATGTATCAAATTTAAAATCAGATATTATTTCCATTAATAAAATTTCTATAAATAATATACGAATTATAATCACATTAATAAAGGGGTTATTTTTATTTTTATTTTTATTTTTTTATTATTTTCTTTTTTTATTTTTATTTTTATTTTTATTTTTTAATTTTAATTTTAATTTTAATTTTAATTTTAATTTTTATTTTTAATATTTTTATTTTTATTTTTATATTTTTATTTTTATTTATTCAGCCCCCTGAGCTACCGTGAGCTCGTGATGCAGAAACCCCCCAGAAATCTCCCTAAATCCGGAGCCGTTTCCTGTTCCCGTCACGGGCATCCCCTGAGCCATCAATTTACGGCCCCTCGAGCTCCTCTAAGTGGATTTGGCCTCTCCAGAGAAACCTCCTCCCTTTGTGCCGCTAAATCGGGAATTTTGGGGGATTAAACCCCAAACCAGAGCCAGCCCCAAAGCTCCAGGGGGCTGGTGGCTCATCCCCAAATTGTTCTCACCTCCATGGGACTATTTTATTTTAAATTAATTTGTTCTCACGTCCATGGGACTATTTTATTTTAAATTAATTTGTTCTCACGTCCATGGGACTATTTTTTTTAAAAATTAATTTATTCTCACATCCATGGGACTGTTTTTGTTTAGTTATTTTGTTCTCACGTCCATGGAACTATTTTTTTTTTAATTAATTTACTCTCACATCCATGGAATTATATATTTTTTAGTTATTTTATTCTCACACCTATGGGACCATTTGTTAATTTTGTTCTCATGTGCATGGGACTATTTTTTTTTAAATTATTTTGTTCTCACATCTATGGGACTTTTTTTTTTAGTTATTTTATTCTCACATCCATGTGACTATTTACAAGGGTTTTTAAAATTCATCTGTTCTCACGTCCATTGGACTATTTAATTTTTTTTTTTAATTAAGGGGATGTGTTTTCCCTGGGAAGAGGAACATCCCAGGGCTGAACTGTGATTTTCCCTGTACAAACTGGGCTGAAAAAAGAGCTGCTGGAGCTGCTCCCTTGGCAAGGATCCCACAGGATCCTCCTTGGCCTGGACAGGGGGGTTTATTTTGGTTAAATAAAGCTGGAAATAAATAAAACTTTTTCCATTAAATCCATCCAACTGAGGGAGGCTCAGAGCTGGGTTTAATTCCATTTACACTGAGAAATGGAAACTGAGGCAGGTTCAGAGCTGGGTTTAATTCCTTTTACACTGAGAAATGGAAACTGAGGCAGGCTCAGAGCTGGGTTTAATTCCCTTTTTCACAGAGAGAAAGGGAAACTGAGGCAGGCTCAGAGCTGGGTTTAATTCCCTTTACACTGATAAAGGAAAGGGAAACTGAGGCAGGCTCAGAGCTGGGTTTAATTCCCTTCACACAGAGAGAGGGAGGGAAACTGAGGCAGGCTCAGCCCTCTCCAGAGGAGGAGATGAGTTAAATTCCCTTCACACTGAGAAATGGAAACTGAGGCAGGCTCAGAGCTGGGTTTAATTCCCTTTACACTGATAAAGGAAAGGGAAACTGAGGCAGGCTCAGAGCTGGGTTTAATTCCCTTTTTCACAGAGAGAGAAAGGGAAACTGAGGCAGGCTCAGGGCTGGGTTTAACCAGGCGGGAGCGGCGCTGCTCAGCCCAGGGACCCTCCCCATCCTTGTGCTGGGCTGGAAAAGCTCCCGGTGGGTTTTAAACACAACCAGATGTGGCAGCTGAAGCTGTTAAAGCCCTTTTGTGCTGCGGGCAGAGGTGAGGGGGGTCCCCGGAGCCTTCACCACCCCCTGAGCCCCCTCACTGGGACCCGGGGCTGGGGAGGGGACAGTGACACTCAGACACCTCACACGGGACAAATTTCTTACTTACTTTTTAAGTATCTTATTTGTAAGACACTTTAAAAAAATCCTCTGTTTATTTAAAATTAAACTTGTGTTTCTACATCACGAGTGGGTGGGTTTATTTTTCAAGGCAGGTAAAAATCCTCTATTTATTTAAAATTAAATTTGCATTTCTACATCACGTCTGGGGGGGGGTTGTGCATCTTGATTTCTCAGAGGATTTTGGGGTCTGTTATTGCTAAAAAACCACAGGTTCATCCCCCAATTTTTTGTTTTCCAGCATCATCACGTCCTCCTCCTCCTCCTCCAGGAACTCAGCACAAACTCTTTGTGAACAGACCAAGAGGAAAACTGAAATTCCTGCAGGATGAAGGACTCTGCTGTCAAAAATCAAGTCCAAATGATGCCTTGGGAAGGCTGAGCTGGAACAGACTGGACAGAGCTGGAGATTAAAGTGGATATTTATTAAAAGGGCTTTAAGGTAAACCTTGGGCAGGGCAAGAGTCTGGCCAGGGCTACACCCAAGGTGGACCCAAAACGGGCACAAAATGGGCACAAAATGGTCCCAAAATGGACCCAAAATTGACATGAAATGGTCATGAAATGGTCATTAAATGGTCTCACACTTTTGTAAGTCTTGTTCCATTTGCATATTGGGGTTCAATTGTCCAATTACACCGTCAGGTTGTGAAGTCCCATCCTTCTTATCTTCTTTCTTCAGTCCACGGTTGCTTATTCTTTTAGGCCTGAAAGTTGTACCAGTTGTCCTTGGTCTCCATCTGGAAAATTATTTGGTTTTTTTGTATCTATCCTGTGAAAAGAGCTGAGCGACACTGAATGTGAGGCTCAGAACTGCACAAAATCATGACAAAACCACAAAAAACACACCTTAGGCAGCCCAGAATCTGAAAAACGTGGAAGTCACACCTAGGCAGCACAAAATCCGAAAAAAAAAATATTTAAAGTTAAAACTTAAATCATCAGGGACACCCAGATCCCCCAAGGACGACAGAATCCCCCTGGAAAAAACGGGACAAAACCTCGGAGAATCCTCCAGGGCTCCCTTGCCCTGCAGAGCAGTTTAACTTCCAGAGGTGCATCCAAATTTTGTAATTAAAGGCTCGTTTGCCCCCCTCTCATTTAACCCCGGCGGTTTCTAAACTCTCCCAGTCCCCTTTTTCGCCGAGCACGGGGGGAGCACAATGGAGAGTCTTGTTTCTGGTAACCCGAGCTGCCTCAGCCCCGGCTCTTTAATTTTAGCCTTTAGCATTCCTCAGCACCACAATGGCAGATATTTATACTCTGGAATGCAGAGCCCGTCGTTCATTTAGCAGGGTTGGGTTAAACCCAGGGGCTGCTTCTCCAAAAAAAAAAAAAAAATTTGGAAATTTTTCTGCTGCTTCTGCAGAAAATTGGAAATTTTGCCGGGATAAAAAAAAAAAATCAGAGCGGGGATGGATTTTATGGGTTTAAAAGTCTTTGAGTTCGTTGGCCTCCAATCCTCATAAAAGTTCAACAAATGTTCTTTGGCAGATGGACAAACCAGATGGGGTGGGTGGGAGGTGGGACATGGACACTGCCCGAGGAACTGACCTCCACTGAGGGGTCACCAGGGCATGGAATGGTTGGGAGGGACATTGGAGGTCACCTGGTGTGGATCTCAGACCCACCAAGGGTCCAGCTGGGCATTGTGTCCATCAGCTGGACACAGGAGTGGCCCGGCAGGGTGTGAGGTCACCTGGTGTGGCTCTCAGACCCACCAAGTGTCCATCTGGGTGTTGTGTCCACCAGCAGTCCATCAGAGGAAGCTCCTGGTGGTGGGTGGAGCAGGAGGCCACGCCAATGCCCAGCAGAACTGTCCCACCCCCCAGAGGATGGCAGCTAATTGAGAGAGGAGCAGCACGAGCTCATAAAGGAGGAGGTCAGGGCTGCAAAAAGCCAAATCCTTGACCTGGTATTTAAAAGGTCGGGCAGGGTTCAGTGGGCTACTCCAGGTCAATTCACTCAATTAAAATATCAGAAGCTGGAGGTGGGAGGGGGGACACGGAGGTTATTGGCCTCCCTCGGTGGGTGGAAGGGGATTAGGGGTGGTGTCAGGGGGTGCTGGTGGGCAGAGGAACGTGCAGCAAGGGGAAAGGAGCAGAGATTCATCCCCAGATTGGATCATGGGATCACTGAGGTTGGAAAAACCCTCTGGGATCATCGAATCCTGCCATTAACCCACCACCAACCCAAAGTCCTTGTGCACCCCACAGTGGGGCTTGGTTATGGTGAGACAAAAATCTCTGGCCACAAATCTAGCAGTGAGTGGAGCTCGTCACACACCCAGGATTCCAAACTCTGAAGATGTCACTGAGGATGAGAGAGGATGACCCAAGGAGCTCCAGGTCCTCAGCCGGGTATTCTCAGACCCCTCCAGGGGATGTGTCCCAATCTGAGAAATGGTTTTGCAGAGAATTCCCAAAACCTGACAGCCCATGGATCTCCATGTCCTTGTCCTGGTGTTCTCAGACCCGTCCAGACCCCTCCAGGGGATGTGAATCAATGTGGGAAATGGATTTGTAGAGAATTCCTCAAAATCTGACAGCCCATGGAGCTCCACATCCTCAGACCCCTCCACTGGGATGTGTCCCAGTGTGGGAAATGGATTTGTAGAGAATTCCCAAAGCCTGACAATCCATGGAACTCCACGTCCTCAGACCCCTCCAGAGGATGTGTCTCAACTGGGAAATGGATTTGTAGAGAATTCCTAAAATCTGACAACCCATGGAGCTCCACGTCCTCGTCCTGGTGTCCTCAGACCCCTCCAGGGGATGTGTCCAAATTGGGAAATGGATTTGTAAAGAATTCCCAAAACCTGACAGAAGGCTCACATAGTCTTGTGCATCTGTATGCAAACCTTGAGAAAAAATATTATTGACTATATTTTAAAAATATTTAAATATTTAAAAATTATTGGCTCAATTTTAAATTGACTCAATTTTAAATCTCCTTTCATGAAGAATTGCATCCCAATAAAAATGGCACAGCAAAACCAGCAAATAACTGCGAATCTGCCTTTTTTTTTTTTTTTTTTTTTTTTTTTTTTTTTTTTTTTTTTTTTTTTTTTTTTTTTTTTTTTTTTTTTTTT